>JAPDSC010048123.1:0-43857 GCA_026290005.1 Latrodectus geometricus
AAAAAAAAAATAATAATTTCTTTAAAACATATTATTGAATGGGAAAAATATTATCAGAAAACTTTTTCCCCGATTCAGAAACATTGAAACTATTTTCATAGCATTTTTAGATCGAGCTTAGCAAACAATGCTACAACTATGGATAAAAGTTGAGATTTGCGGAATCATTTATCACACATTTCTAACAGCAAGCTAAATGGTTGAATAGTTCGAAGAAGATAAAACTTCCATTCGTTTTCATCAATCTCACAAGAATCAGAAACAATTCCAGCAGAAAAATGGCATCCAAAATATCTCCATCCAAATCCAAAAAACCAATACCAGTTCGACGTTAGAGGCACCTCAGTTCTTTTCTACTATTGGCAAATCATTTCTGTGAATAGTACTCATTTTTCTCCTATTTTGTACCTCAACACATGGCAGTCGATTGAAAGTCTTAGAGAGTAAATTGATCAAAGATGAAAGTAAAAAATGTGTTTTTTATTTAACAGTTTTACCGAAAATATTTAGGATTAATTAACCATTTTTCACGAAAACAAACTTTGAACCAAATTTTCACATTCAATAAACTGTATACGAACATAAAAATAGTGCTTCGAAATGAGAAAAAAAAAAATATTTTCTCTGTTTAAGTTTTTCTTATCATTAATGTTCTATAGAAAAAAATTCCAATGCTTAATGTAAAAGATCTATACATTTCAAAGTACGTTTCTTTAAATTTAATATTGTTACCAAAAATGTTTAAAAAAGTGTTTATTATGCTGTGAATCTTTTAATATTACATCTTATATCCATACATTCTTCTTATGCATTTTAAATGAAGACTCAAATTTCAAGTGCAGTAGTTTAGTAGTTCTGTTTGTGTACATTTAAATGTATAAAAAGAAAATGATTCTTTAAAATTGTGATGACAAATTGCTAGCCAGATATGTGAAACTTAAGTTAAATACACTAAAGCAATTCTTTCTCAGAAAAAAGCAAGAATATTATAAATGAAGTCGTCATTTGTAGCAAAACATCTCGTACTAAAATAATATTAGTAACAAATGTCATTCAGTTACATAATAGTATAAGCATTATATATTGTTATATAGATATATAACAAATGTGTCATTCAGTTATATAAATATAACAGAATCGAAAAATAATATATTCAGGAAGTATATACACTCATAATTCATTACAAGTGTATATGAAACAACTTAAAATAAAAGCCTTACAAATAGATCATCTTAAGAAAATCTTAATTTTACATTATTTTTCGGTTTATTAACTAACGCGTCTTAATATCGTTACACATAAACTGAAGAGCCCAGTTATTTTTGAATGAAACTGAAATTTTAGCAATTTCACTTCACACACACATCACTTTGCCTTAGTGATAGGTCGAACTGGCAGCCAAATTTTAGGTTTCTAGGATGTAATTTAATATTTCGTGGCTTCAATTCCCTCCTCGGGTATTAAGCAATATCTGCGAGGTGTCAAAATTTTAAGTTCTTTTGTCCTAGTGGAAATTCCAATATTCGATATCAGACATACTTGAACTGAAATAGCTTGTTAAATTTCTTATTTCTGCACACTCAAATATCGTGATGAGTGCTTTAGACTTTCCTGGATTACCCCCTATGAGATAAGTAAATATGACTTATTATCAATGAAAAATGCTTTTGGAAGTCAACAATACGGGCAATAAATGTTGTTAAGACACGCAACAACCATCGACTGTTAGGTTGTTTATTAGGAGGAACCAAATTTTACTTATTTAAAAAACAACGATTTAGTTATTTTAGCTTACAGTTGAAAAAAATGCATTTTGTATTGTCCTTATTATTTTATTTAAAAACATAAATGAATAATTTAAATATTTATAAAAACTTTATAAAATAATATAGACAGAAGAGGTAAGAAACTCAAATACATATGACCGTCAGTTCAAAATAAAATCGCTTAAAACCATCTCTGAATGTTTTGATTAATTTTTATAGGATAACCATTATGTAACTAAAGTAGCTTTTAAAAAAGATATGCGCATACCACTTTTTTTCCTTATGAAAAATATATTTATTATATAACTCTGAATTTGTGTATGTTGTCATATTTTATGCAGGAAGAAACTATACAAATTTCTAATAATTAAAAAAGTTCACTATGATGATTGTAAGATTCCCACCTGTTGCAAAACAGAAAGAAATTTTGCAAGATCCAAATCATGCATTTTAATCACACAAAAAAACACGTTTTTTAGTCTTGAAAATACAAAAAATATAAACAAAAAATAACAAAGTCATTGAATGCAGTCTTCAATATAAAATATGGCTGAAATGTTCCATGTTCGAATGATCGTAACGCTTATTTAGACAAGTTGCATCAAAGTATAATATTATATAAAGACAGAAAGCATGAAGAGTTACCGTATAACAACCCTTCATGTATAAACATATAATATGTATAGGAAGTAAAACACGGCAAAGCATCAAAACATGTTCCCTTAATGTACATGCTCGCCAATTCGTATGATATTCCATATGTAGTGACATTCGTTGAACTGCAGAAATAATGTGTATCTAAATCATGTGTTAGAAGAACGTATCTACTAATAAAATAGATGTATAAAGAGTGATTATTCATTATCTTTACAGGGAAAGAGAGAGAAACTATTTTATTGAAAATCTGTCTAGAAATTACAATTCCTAGCGATTACTTTTGAATTTAGATATTATGATGTGTGTTAATGGGAAAGGGCACACGTGCATTTATATTACAATTAAACTGTATTAACACATCTATAGCAACTATAATTGTAAAATGTAAATAAAAATTTTAAAATAAGTCTAAAATAATTGCTATCATCATATTTTTTTACCTTGTATCCATTTTGTAGAATTATGCTGATTCCTCTCTTATTGAACTAAATAAAATATCATTTTAAGATAAAATATTCTGAAAAATTAATTGAAAACCATTTTAAATTTGACAAAAATGTGCCTATAATTTTATCTTCAAAGACTTTAATACATAGATTTCATTAATGATATTTGCTATTAATATGTATAAAAGGTAATTTATCACATTTTTACATAAATATTTTTTAATAAAAGTAAAAACATTAGTGCATATTTGAGAAAATTATTAACGTTATTTAATTCTTAATTAATTTAGATAATAGTTATATCCTGTATATTAATATGAAAAATACTTATTAATTTAAAAATAACTACATGAAAAAAAAATTTTTATTAGAAATTTCTTATTGAAGAAAATTGAAAACATATTCCAAGATTACTTGCATAAAAACAATACTAATGAAGTGGCTTCAATTGAATTGCCTAATAGAAAACTATGGGCTAATATGAAGTAAGAAAATTATGTATGTTTCTTTTAAAAATTATTGAAAATATAATATAATCTGTGACTTATAGCTACATTTTAATTTTAAAAAGAATAAATACAAAAGTTATATTACATACATGCATAAAACCTAATAAAGTAGATTAAAATATATATATTTAGTAACATTAAGATGATTTAAAAACATGTTGTTTCACATTTTATATTTTATTTTCAATAAGAAAATTCGAACATTAAATATAAAAACAACAATTTCGTCGGAGCAATGAAATTAATTTAATAATAAATTTATGAAACAGTATTTAAAACCAGAGATAATTATTGCCTCAGTTTGAATATAATTTGAAACCGTCTCTAATTTCTAAAACTATTAGTTTTTTATTATTCAACTAGATGGCAGTACTATAGCACTTTTTACGAATTTCAAGAAATAAAAATTTAAATGTGCTTTCTGGGATAAAATTTCTTTCACAAATTATTTTTCATCATAAAATTGCTCAATTTAAAATTATTTTTAATGCTTGGGCTGATTATCTCTATATTACTGAAGGAAATCACGATTTAAAATAAAAATTCCAAGCACTAAGAAACATGGAAACTCATAATACAAATGCCAGAAAATAAAATCATTTAATGGTGAAATGAAATTGTAATGAGGATAAGTAAATAAGTTGACAACCTTAATCTTGTGAACATTTTTCAAAATATAAAAAGTTTTCAAAAAAAAAATGTCACATTTTATTTTTATTTTTCTAAATTTTCTTAAAATATTAGTTTATTTTATTATTTTTCATTTTCATGACAAAAATAAAACTGCTAAAAAACAAACAAACAAAAAAAGCCATTACGGAATTTTCCACCATAATAATTATGAGAATGTATTAAATATCTGATTATTGAAGCTAATTAATACTCCAGTGTGCGCGCAGGAAAAATGGAAAATGCCGATAACACAAAAACTGACCATTTTATATTTTTAAATGGAAAAAATAGATAAAATATAAATTTTTAATTTTGGGAAATATATGTATATTTTTAAATAAATTTGGAATTATTTATTAAAAACGATAATTTTTTTTTTCGCGAATTATTTGCCAACCGAAATCCAATAGCAGATAAATGATACGTGAATATTTTTTTTTACTCACATTTAACTCTAAATGACAATATAATTCATTCTTTATGCCTAACGTATTTATTTCAGTTATCAAAAAGCCTATGGAATCAAATTAAAAGAAAACCCAATATTGCAGAGAATAGGTCGTCGAAGTAATGCCTCTTCTTGTAAGCTAGGTAAAAGTTAAACCTTCATTTATATATTAGTATCAGCAAATCAATTCTGTAAATTTCTACCAACTTTAAATAAAATTTTATTTTTAGTTAAAATGATGCATGTACTCACGAAGATTCACAATCTCATAAAAACGGATACCTATCGCACAAAAAGGTAACATGTTATAAAACAACATAATATATTTTAAATATACTTGCTTATGTAATATCATGTAGTAAGAAATTTTAAAAATCTAAAGATTATTTTTAAACTTTATTAAAAGTTTTCTAATAGACATTGGAAGAATCCCCGCTAAGCCCATTTAATTATTAAAGCACCTGTTATTTTCAGAAATGACAAATTCAATGTCAGAGGTAATTACATTTTTTTATTTAAAAAAAATGATTTAATTCTTAAAATAAGTAAATATTTTGGTTTATCAATTTTTTTCTGCATAATCAGAAGCGTGGATAATAAAATGAAAGCAGCCATTAAAAGTGATCTTATTTCTTAATTAATTTTCCACCATATTATTAATAGTCTGCATTTGTCCCTTAATTTTTCTACATCATAATTGGTTCTTATTTTAAATCTTGTAATGGCTTGAATTATTGATGTTTTATAGTATTTATTTTTCACACATACGTTTCAAAACATTCAGTTAGTTAATAAAACAAAAGAAAAATTATTTTATGTTTGCAAGTCTTGAATACTAAAACTCGTTTTTCCGATTATTTTAAACAGGTCAAAAAGTTTTTGTAATATTTTGTTTATAATATAATGTCAATATATTATAATATTTTCAGAATATAATGTCAATAATATAAAAATAGTAAAATATTCTTAGATTTTTGGTAGACAATAATACAACTTTAATATAATAAAACAAATTTTTACGATTGTCTAGGTTTCCTTTTAAAAATATATACTATAAAACTAAATAGTAAAAGTAAATGAAATAATTAATAGCACAATACTGTAAAATAAACATAAAATAAAAAACGAAAATTAAATATTCATGCATATTTAGTATTTACTTACATTATAACATTCAAATATTAAAAAACATCATGTCCCAGATTCCTTTCATTAAAATAACTAAAGAATAAATCTATAATTCATTTTGTTAATTTATTAAATTAAGGATGATTAATTTATTATTTGAAAAATTCTGCTGTAAATTAAAACAAATTAAATTTTTATGTGCATTTTTCAATGAATTTAAAAATGTATACCTTTTCCATACATCTGGCGCAGCTTGTTCTTTTTGGGCCTTGCGCCACAAAACCCAACCAACCTTTTCCATACATCTTAATATGAATAAATATGTATAAATTTAATTATTTTAAATATACTACTTTTACATCACATAAAAATAGTTGCTAATAATCCAATAAATATCTTTCTGTCACAGAGAGTTATATTACGAAGATGTTACATTATTCAAATCACAAAAAGTCTTAGATGATATTTTAGATGATATTGCTTGTCTTTTAAAAACTCCAAAAATTCAATTACATGTGGTAAAGTATAAGCTATTTTTCCTTCATGATTTATCATTGCTCTAGTAATTTAATTTTCTAAACTTATTTTCAAATAATGAATGTAAATACATAGCTTATTTTTACAAATAATGACAAATGAAAGAGGTTTCGATGTATTTTTAATTATAACTACTTTTCTCTCTCTCAATATATGATAATATAAGAAATAAAATATCAATATTATATTTAGAATTGAATTTTTTAAAAAATGATACATTTCTGAGGAAACCTATGGATACATTATATTTTAAAATTACTTCTTCCTAAACGAACTTCTCAAAGGTTCTTCTTAAGAACTTTAACTGAAAACAATATAAATTTCCTTAGAAAAGACAGATTTATAAATATTTCACAGATCAAACTTATCCCCGATTCACTGCAAAGTATAGAAGCATAAGGTATGATTTTCAACAGATGAAGAGAATAATGTTGATTCGTCAAATAAAAACCCGTCGAATTGCAGATGGTTTTAAATTTGAATGACACAACAAAAATTTTATTGAGAAAATGCATGTTTTACAACATCCCAAATTCAATCAAATTTTAAGAAAACTGCTTTAAAAATCTTTTTAAACGAATTTTAAACGTATATTAAACGTATACGACATATTTTAATTCGAAGCACAAAAATATGAGACTATTTTTATTGAAGATTTTAGAGTTGTGTTATCAGACAGTTTATTTTGCATTATACATTACCATATATCTATATATATAAATATATAATTTTTTTTTAAATTATATGTAAAAATGCTGCTGTAAATTTATTTTTATGTGCATTTCTCAATGAATTTGAAATCGTATTAAAACTCAGTCAATAACGTATTTGAATTCAGTTTTCACTTTAAATTGCTTTATAATAACAATTTAAACTGAAAACTGAATTTAAATACGATATCAAAATAAAAAAATAAAAAAATACATACACACACATATTTCCAAAATTGCTATCTTCATTCATTAAATAATAAAAATGTAATTTAAAAGTAAGCTAAAATATATTTGTTGAATAAACAAGCCAATTTCTAACGGAAAAATTTGTTATTAAATTGTTGCATGGGCTATCAAATTGCTTCAACTCAATGTAATCAAAATGTGTGTGATCAAGTTAATTAAAAGGTTTAATACAAATACAGCAGGGCTATATCTGTTAATATAATTTATACGCGCGTTTTCTTTAAGATATCTAATGGTAATTGTCATATCTTCGATTCAACAGTTCATGGGTTCGAATTCCACCTTGGGTTTGAATGTTCGTAGTTTTTTGAAATTCACTTCAAACCGCTAGTCTTATTCTAATTGGCTCTCGTGTACAAAAAGTAACTGTTGAGCTACAAACCAAAATAATAGAGATTGTATCGCTATAATTTAATTGCAAAATCATTATTTTGCGTAATATAATGCATTCTTAAAATAGCATTAAATCTTTCTATTCGTTAGAACTAATATTTCTAGTGAATAGTCTTTTTTTACTTAATTTATACGGTGATACATATTTTTCAGAAGCATTTCTTATTTGATTTCGAGTTAAATTATTTTTGCTTAAATTTTATATTATAATTTTTATATTTTATATTTTTTATTTTTTATTTAATATTAATTTTTTTATTTTTATTATTTTTTATTTTTTTATTTTTTAATTTAATATTAATAATATTAATTTATTCTTTATTTTTTAATTTATTTTTTAATATTTTATATTTTTGCTTAAATTTTATATTATCAGAAATAGAAAGAGAAGCAAATTAATAAAAAAATAAAGCATTTGAAGTTCGTTTTTATACATATTTTTTGAAAGATAAGAGAAGCTTGTATCACACATTCGATACAAAAATATTTTTTATTTATTTCTGTAAGAGATGTGATAAGTTCTACAGCATTTTTAAGCATTTATGCAAAGAAGGACCGCATCAAGGTTGCGCAGAAGTACATTCCGCAAAAAGCCAATGCATTTCAGTAAATGATCGGGACTGGCTTCTTCAGTGTTGCACTTTGTGCAGGTGGGAAAGACTTTGTTTTCCCGCGAAAACCTTAGTCATTAGATGACAGGATTTGAGCTTAGAGACAAGGCTCATGGTTTATACCGTCAAAGCTCAAAGCACCTCCAGAGCCATAGTCACAGTACCAAAATATGAGACGGTATTTTCCATTATGAATTGACTACAGCCTTACTCCTGGAGTGAATTTCTCGGAAAGTCAAAGGCTCAGTAGGACACAGAGATAGAAATGATTCTTCTTTAGTTAGCCCATTGACGATGTTGTTATATTTAAGGTCAACATAGGATGGTAACCATTAGAAATGTATAGTGAAGGATTTTGATAATGCTTTAAGTTTTTTTTAAAACAAGGATGCCCCTTTGATCCACAATACTCCTCCAATCACCAAGATATTAATTACGATACGACTATCGAGAAGTAACCAAATCTCACAGGTTAGATGTTTGTCCAGGGAAAAGCCTAAAGCCAAGTCAATGGCTATAAGTTCTGCGTTAAAGACGGAACTGAAGTCAGCATTGCGTTGTT
The DNA here is from genome assembly GCA_026290005.1 of Latrodectus geometricus. Lineage (NCBI taxonomy): Eukaryota > Metazoa > Arthropoda > Arachnida > Araneae > Theridiidae > Latrodectus > Latrodectus geometricus. The sequence goes on from JAPDSC010048123.1 coordinate 8,689, forward strand.
TTGGTTTTACATTTTGTAAAACTAAAACTTTTGCATATTGTTTACAAAATATTTAAGAAACATATAAACATTTTTTATATTTTACATTTTCATTATAAAGCACTATCATTTTTAGCTAAAATATTAAATTAATTTCCCTACATTTATTTATAAAACTTATATTAAGTTAAAACAAAATGAAAAAAATACCCTTTTTTATTCTTTTAAATTATGACATTCATTTTCTACTGTGTTTCAGTTAACAACACCAAAAGGATGTATTGCGGGCAATATAAGCTACAAAGAAAGCGAAGGCAATTATGTCGATTGTCGTAATACAACACAAGTAATTATTGTTGATATTAAATAAGACTACATATGTACTCTATTGTAGGTTATTATATCTATGTAATAAATTCTATTATTAGATGTTATGATTATATTATTAGATGTAATAAATTATATTATTAGATAAATATGTAATAAATTATATTATTAGATGTTATTACAACTATATAAAATTTTATGCTAGAATATATGTAATATTGAGCGATACAAAAAATTATTATACGGTAGTTATGATATATATTTATCAAATATATTGTTTTACAAACTAATTTAAAAACAATTCTATTTTAATTATTTCATTAGAAGATTTAGAAAAATTATTACGTATCATATTCTTATTATTACATACTAAAAGTAAAGAACAGGAGGTTAATTGCTGAGAGAGAAAAAGGCAGATTGAGAAGAGCTTCTGAGGAAGGGCCAGGCCCACAAAGGGCTGTCGTGCCAATGATGATGATGATGATATTCTTATTTAATAAAATTTTATTTATAAAAATAGTTTTTTCATAAAAATCTTACTTGGAAAAAAAATTCCATGTTGTTAACTAACGTATTTTTCTGTGTATAATCCGTGGATTATGTGTTAAAAAAGTTTCGATTTTCGTCGTGCGTATTATATACCGCCGTAAATATCATCTGATTTAAAAAAAAAAAATTTTAATCACAAAACTTTATAAGAAAAGTTCGAAAAAAAATGCTGTTTATGTTTCATAAAATAAGACATGGCTATCTTATTCAGCTATAGCCAGCTTTGTCCAATAAAGTTCAAGAACAAATTCGGCTCCTTGGAGATATTACAGTTGCAATTGGAGCGTTGTTTCGTATTTTGTCTTGACGTGAGCTGTTTCGTTCTGAAAATATTCATATTCGTATATCATCATATGGAAATCATATCATGTGAATCATATGGAAACGAAAAGTTTTAAGTTACACAGAAGTTTTCAAATTAATAGTTATAAGGAAGGCAATTAATATATATAAATATATATATATATATATATATATATATATATATATATATATATATATATATATATATATATATATATATATATATATATATATATATATATATATATCATCAAACGTGTTAATGTAAAATGAAAAAGCAAAGCATGCACTTTACGAAAGATAAATGTAATCAATGCGCAGATCTAAAATTATCCATTCATTTAGTTATTATCCAAATATATTTTATTTTTAAAATATATCTAACCTCGTTTTAAAACTTATTAAATATTAAATATCGATGAATAAATATTAAAAAGTATTGAAAATATAAAATTATTAAGTATCGATAAATTTTACAAGAATTTTCTCCCGAAATTATCGTTTTTGGTCGATCTCGTACTATCATCTGAGTTTATCGCATTTTGTGATGAAGTGAATCCAAACAAATCTTTTTCATAATAAATGGAATATTTCTGTACAATTTATTATATATAAAATCATATTGTGTAGTTTTTATTTTATATGACACACATATTATAAGCAGTATATATTTTCGATTATTGGCCGAAAAAATTGCCGCAGATTATACGCCGCTGCTGATTATATACCGGAAGAAAACGGTACATTTTTACCAACATAAAATCAAAAAAAAAAATAATTATAGAGTCAATGATTATCAATTTTAGTTTATTTAATACTTTTTACAAAGCAACCTATTATATTTTTAAATTTTCTAATGATTTCTAAGAAATTGGTTTAAAAAATTAAAATATGAAAAATTTCAACAGTTAATTAAATATAGTGGATTGAATAAGTTATTGTTGGATTCACAAAACTTGTTTCAAATGTTCTCCATACATGCAAACTAATTAAACATAAATAAAATCCTGTGCTCATTTTAAACATAAAAATCTATTTTCAAGGCAAACGTTTAAATAAATAGTTTCTTAATGTATTTTCTATAAAAATTAGATATTATGTTTAATATTTTGAAATGTTATATTTACAATTTCTTGCAGGGTGTGCCAGTACCCAATGATATCAGTTGTATTTCATGTATCCTTTTGAAATGAATAATGAGAAAATTATTTTAATTTATGCAATTGTGATTATGGACTACAAAACAAAAAAATCATTTATACGGATCAAATTAATTTTAAAATGATGCAACATTTACTTTCAAATTTAATTCCTCTTGAACTTGAATTTCAATCATACTATTTTTTCTTAATTATTCTAGATATTCAATCAGACGCTCGTTTTATTTTATTAGTTGAAAAAAGTGCTGTTTTCCAAATGCTTCTTGATAGTCACATAACAGAAATATTAAAGCCTTGCATCTTAATAACAGTAAGTACCAGCAAAATAGTTTAATAATTTTTGCCGAGTACTGATATAGTTTCAATTCATATACCTTTATATATTTTGAAAACATGATTGAGAGAGAGAGAAAATAATGATAAAAAAAGAATGAATTATTTTGTTGTGAAATTAAAAAAATATGAAGTACGTGCTTAGGACATTTGAGCCATATGCTTTAATTATTAGAATTTTTATATGCATGTTAGGAAGCAATATTAATCTCTAGATTTTTAAAAAAAAACTATTTGGGTTGGTAAAATTAAAAATTTAAGTAATTATCTATCAAAATTTCACATCTAATTATCTATCTACAACAATAAAAATTATCAGCTAAAATTTAGTAAATTGTTGCCGACCGGGCAGCAGAACGTTATCGCTTTGGCCTTCAATTCAACAGTTTATGGATTCGAATTCCACATTGCACATAGATGTTTGTAGTGGTTCAAAGTCCACTAAAAATAATTATACATCACTTCTAATTAGCCTTCAAGTGCTTATAAATGATTGTTGAGCGACAAACTAAACTTGGCCTCTTTATTAACATTATAGAGAAGCATAGTTAAGTATTCCAATGAATTCTCCTTTTCAAAAAGCTACAGTAATATAAGGTCAAGAGATCATAATGTAAATGGTGTTTTAACTGGATTAACAATATTAATGTATATTTTATGGTTATAAAAATAATCACAACTAAAAAAATATACTTGATTGTTCAAAACTGGCAACTTACATCAGAAAAACAGAATTTTCCACGTGAGTTGTAATTTTGAATAACATTCTGATGGAATGAAAACAACTTTGAATAAAAATTAAAACATTATATAATAAATGTAAGTACCACTCTATACTTAAGTAGTTAACCTTTTCAATTCCAAATAACCAAATTCAACTAACTTTTATTCAACTTTAGAGCATAAAATTCTCTAAAATATTTATCTATACCATAAATTATCAAAGCTCTATTAATATTAATTATTAAAAGTATGCACATTTAATGAATGTATGAAATACTTTTCTCACCCATTTTTATACTGTTTATAATGTTACAAATAATATATGGCATTTAATTTTAAATATTAGAATGATTAAATAAATGCTTTAGTACAAATTGTCATTTGTTAAAAAAAAAAAAAAAAAAAAAAAATGACGAAAGCATTGACCACAGATTTTCTGTCATTAATTTCATAGTAACTAAATAATGATTTTGCTGTTTTATTAGGGAAAAGGATTTCCTGATGTAAATACTAGAGAAATGTTACGTAAACTTTGGGATACGCTTAAAATTCCCATTTTAGGTTTAGTTGATGCTGATCCATATGGTAAGAAAAAACGACAGTAAGTAACAATTTATTAAATGTCCGCAATCCTTTTTATACTGCTTAATCTTATTTTCTCTTTACAGGAATTGAAATTCTTTGTGTTTACAAATTTGGTTCAATGGTAAGCAATTACTTAAATCACGGACAACAAAATAACAAATTTTCTTTATTTTTATTTTCCAGAAGAAGTATAGAAACTAAATTTTCTAATCATTTAAACTCACTAACTTTTTTCCTTTATTGAATTTCCAAATATTCAATAGATAGTTAAACATTCAATATTATTAATTTATTTAAAAATTCAATAGATAGAAAATATTATTTTGAGGAATTTAAGTTGATGGAAAAAAATTATTTTATTTTTATCAGCAATTAAATATCCTTGTAAAACGATTTTACTTAAGGATAATTAATTGCTCAATAATAAACTATAAATAAAATAAGTATGCATATAATTATTTTTACTTGTGATAAATGCCGCCCAAACAGTCTAGTTGTTAGCGTAACTGACTACAGATGGGTGGGACCTGGGTTCGAATCCTGGCTCGGGCATGGATGTACTTTCTCTCTCTCTCTTTCTTGTCTTTGTCATTTCTTTGTGTGTGAATGGTTGCCTACCCTATAAACGGGTACCTATGGCATGTGTTTACTGAGGAAGTCGGACTCCACACCAAATATGGTTCAGTTAGAAAAGTGGAGCAGCGCACCCCATATTGCCAACCTGGCTGACACACGACAACAACAATTTGTGATAAATACATTTTACGTGCTAAGTTTAAGATAGAAATTAATATTTTTTGTTATTTTTTAATGCTTGAAATTCGAAAATTTATGTTCTGTAATAAAAAAGAATTTCCAAGATGGAGGATTTATTTCAGACATTCATTTGACCATTACAAAGGGAGGAAAGTAATATGGCGTTTTCCACTTAGTGTGGCATAAAGTCGACAGATAGAGTCCTGCATAATTTCTTACCAAATTATCTTTAATTCTCGGGCTAATCACCTTCTCAAAACATCACAGATAAATTCAACATTAATAAATCTATCTAGCCAAGTGTTGAGAAAACTTAAAAATAATTCATAGCACCTGTCATGTTTGTTATGTCTGGTCATTATTCTGTTAAAAAAAAAAGTCTGCAATATCACAAAATGTAAGGTAACACTAACAGTCATAGAACTTTTATCTATACACCACTTTGATGCAAATTTATCAGAAAAAACTGTGAAAAAGGTTTTCATTTATCAAAGGAAATGTCCATCCTGTGATGAGCACATGTAGCGAGCTATAAAAGAGTTGGAATCCTCACACTGTTTTGAAAATCTTAAGATGTAAAAGTTTTGGTCAAGAAAATTTTGAGACAAAACTCTTAAACAAGGGTTATATCTATCCAATCATATATTCTCAATTGATAGAACCCTATACCACTTTAATTGGACTTGTATGCTATGCAGATGTGAAAGTTCAATGGTGTAACTCCCCTGGATACCGTAAATTCTGGTTTTGTGCACTCACTTGCAGAAGCTCATGTTGAACATATTCGTTTTTATCAATTAAAAATGCGTTCAAAATGACCCTTTGATAGTGTCTAAAATCAGAATTCATTCTTGCCGACCGTTATGCTATCTATATCTTAAGCCTGTCTAACATGAATTCAAGTTACATCGCATCATTATCAACCTATTGGGAACTACACTTCTTAAATAAACAGTCATATTTGTAACATTTCTTTATAACAGGAGTCTGTAAAAATGGTAAAATAATGAGTTTGTTCCCGGAAATAAATACGGTTTATTCCAATGGAAATTATGAAACCTCTTGGAAAGTTTTACTATTTGAAAATTTTTAGATGATGTATAAATTTTAAGGTTTAGTTTTTATCAAAAAAAGTATCATAAATAAAAGAAAATATTGTTACAATTAAATATTTATGAATAGTGGCGGAAAAAACCGGGTTTATACCAACGGGAATTTTGAAAATTTTTCAATAATGTAATAAATTTCAAATTTTTTCGTGAATACATACTTAAATAAATATATTTATATATATTTAAATAAATAAAAGTTCGTTAAAATTAAATGCTTATGAATCCATTGAAAAATCGATTGAAAGAAAACAAACATTACTGTTTATATTTTTCAAAAAATAAATAAATAAAAAATTAAGGTGTACATATTTTCTTTAACATATTATTAAAGAATACTTTTTCTTTAATAATATGTTAAGAAAAATAATTTTCCATAAAAAGAAAGCAATTTAGCGTTAAAAAAAACAATTTAAAATAAAAATTAATATTACATAAAATTTGTTTTTCTTTCACAGCATAAATTTATAACTAAAGAAACATTGAATGTCAACATTTATTCTGATAATCATGAGAAAAATAATTATTTTTATTTTTTTAATTAAATACTAATTTATAGTTTTTATTTTGATTAGTATTTTTGTTTTTCACATGACAAAACATTATTAACCACTTACCAGTTTTGCCCGAACGCCGCTCGGGTGCAGCGAAAGGGGACTTTTCTGATTTGTCCGAGTGCCGCTCGGGCAGCATGTTTTTTAACGCCGATCCACTGATTTGCCCGGCTTTTTCTCATTTTTTTAGTTTCCATTGGTTCTAATAGATGGCTTATTTTTGAAATATGCTTATTTTTGGACATAATATTTCAGAAAAACGAAACTGTTAAGTGGTTAATTAACTTTCGTTCTAGATGACAAATATTTTTTTAATCGCAATTACATAAGTCACTTAGTTTTATATATCTACGACACAACATTCATTAAATAAAATATTACTAGATGAGTTTATTTCCTCAAGATTCTCACTATAACCTAAAATTCACATCTTTATCACAGCAACGTCGGAATCATGTTCTCACTACTCCCACATCCAGACAGTACACTAGAGTATAAAGTACCAACTGATTTTTTAGTCAATCGTTTCTGTCACACAATAAGGATAAAAATATGTGGAGAATTTACAGTTGATTGAGCTATTTTTTTTTTTTTTATGATATTATGAAATGCTTTTCAACAAATTTGTGAACGCCTATTCATAGAAAGTTGCTATAAATTACAATCAATCTTTGAAAACATATCCGCAACAAACTCTTGGAAACTCGGCCGCGCTAGCCTGGTTGGTTAGCGCGTCATTCTTCTTAATGGAAGGTGGTGAGTTCGAATCCCAGCTTAACCGAAGAACCCTTGTGTTCACTAATAGCGACTGGGGCACGTTAAATATGTCGTGGAAGCAATGTCCTCCATGCTCTCATTCCAAATTAATACCTCTGGAGGTGTTAGGAGCCAAAGACCATGTGTCTTCTCTGGCTCCTAAATCTGAATTGGAAGATCTAGATGGTGCTGCTATCTATGAGCTAAAAGCCGTACTTCCACCCTCGCAAATGGGGAGTGCTCTATTCAAAAACGGAAGGCGCTTTGTCTGATTTCGTTCTCCCAGTCCCTGACGAGCGTGTTTGGCCTCGCCAAGTGTCATATGTAACAACAAACATTTCTTTGGCTAACCAATTATTTTGATCTATTTTTCACGAGCAATTTCGGGGTGATATGGAATAGCAAATGCATATATCTTAGATTAACGATTTTGCCTGGCAATAGGGGTCAATTCGAGAACTCGAATAACAGCTACCATTCTCTCTCAGTCACAATATAAACATGTTAATATTTTCTTCCCTTTTTTTTATACCCACTTTGTAATTCTAAAATAAATCATTCCAGTCTCACTTCTAAAATTTTTATGAATACTGTTCGATTTTTTTCGCTATCAGTACTCCCTACTGAATGCCTATTGTCTGTTTTTGTCATATAAAGTAATTAAAATTTGATAAATTATAAAAATAAAGAAATTAAATTTAATAATTACCTTCTCGAAGTAAAACTGTTTAAAATAACCATAATTCTTGGAAAAACAATAAATCTATAAATTTAAAAAATTTTCTGCTTTTCTTTTATGTTTAATATATTTGCAAAACACTTTCATAAGAAATTTTAAATCGCAGCAAGAGTATCTATTCTAAGAAAATTATTTTATTTACACATACAATAATTATGACAATGAAATGAAATATAGTTACTCTACTGGTCGTAATATAGAAGCATTGTAGTTTCTTAAGGGCAGTGAGAAATTTTAATTTCCTTTTTAAAATACAGAGAGTATAAATTGTTATCATTGTGTAAGTAAATAACGATACAATCACAAGTCAAAAATAAAATTAATGGCAATAGATTGCATGCAAAAAAAAAAAAAAAAAGAACTGTGAATTAGTGAATTATAGTATTTTAGCGAACTATTTGTGAATGTAAAAATTATATTTTGAAATGTAATTACCTTTTTTAGATACTTATAAATATGTATGCGCATGTAGTTGGTATTTACTTATAAAAATTTAATTTACTGCTCAAATAATTGGGCTAACACATTTTATTTATACTAAGCTTTCTTTTTCTAATTATAACTTGTGCAACTAAGAGATTCCTGTTGTGAAAATGTATTTCACTTTATTATTAGATAAATATAAAACTCTAGACATTAATTTTTAAATAGAGTACTATTTTATTTCATAAGAATAAACCTGCTTTTCCTCTTCTAAATTATTTTTTAATTTAACATGTACATAATAAAAAAAAAGTAAATCATTAATTTGAAATTAATTAATCAAAATCATCTATTTCCTAGGCAATGTCATTTGATGTTGAAAAATTAGCTGTACCTGAAATTCGTTGGTTGGGACTTCTGCCATCAGATATTCAAAAGTATTCGAGTTTAACAAAGATTACACATTCAAATTTTCATAAGCTTATTTTTTATATATTCTATTTTTGGTGTATAATCAATATTCTGTTATTTTTCTTTATATATAAGCATTAATTCTTTTATTTTTCCAATTTGTGAATAGAGGATAACGAAATAAAATAAGATAATTTATTTAAAAACAATAAGAATTTTACTTTTATTCGCTATCATTGTAGAGTTTTCTTAGTAGTTACTGTGTAAAAAATGATTAGTCAAACTCATAGAATGTATAAAATAGTATGAGAATTTTTATTTATGTAAAATTTAAAGGTTAGAATAATAATGGAAATTGATTTGATATAAAGTTTCATTTTAGTCATTGAGTTGATGCAAAAATTCATTCAATTTCGTACAATACGAGTTTGACAAAATGTTCAAATGTTTTTTGATGCTATTCAAAATAAATTTTAATGAATACTTTAAATTATTTTATTTTCAAGGTATTCACTGAAATTTATTTTGAAAATAATTTTTTATTTTCAAACTAAATATTAAATTTCAATGAATATTTAGAAGTTATTTTTTAAACAATTTATTAGATTACTAAATGGCTGAAGTTACAGTGGCATTTGACATATAAGGCTTTCATTTTCAAAAAGGCAAAAAAGTTTAGCAAATGCGGAAAGAGTTGAAAAAATGTTACTAGGATGGCATGTTCAATTCATTAAACAGATTAACAAGTGTCAAAATTACAACAAAATACCTGACAATTACAATTCTAGAAAATTGCAAGTTAACCTTGGATAATATATTGCATTGAATACAATTTGTGAACTATTTACAAAGATGATCCATAAATCAAATATTCAAAAATATCCTGTGCACTAATTAATGATCTATGTAATCTATTTTGTCCTTTAAATACTTATAGTGAGCAATAAGTGGCTCAGAAAATTGTTAGAAGATGCTCAATATTTTAGTGATTTCTTGAATATAATTAATGACAAAATATTAATCCTGATTGAATACAGGCATGAAAGAATAATTTTTGATGGAGAAGCTCATTTTTTTTTTACATCAACATGGAACGGTTAATGCAAGATAAGTGCTCACATAAATAAAATTATGAATTTAATAAATTAAACTTTAACAGATTGCTTTAAGACTTTCTATTATTTTATAACTGCAATATAAATACTTATTTTAAAGCATTATTACAGATAATGAAAAATACTTTAACAATATCAGTATTAACCATCATAGTTTAAATTCAAAAAATGTTACCATAACCATCTGATTGAGTTAGAAAATAAGTTTAATGAATATTTACAAAAAATATAAACATTAACAATTTTAAATGCATAAATATTTTATGATAGCAAGTGCTAAAATTAGTTAGAAAATTTCAAAACTAAATCCCTGCAAAGCAAACTAGCTAAAATTGGAAAAAAATCTAAATTAAAATTCTCAGTAACATAAAAGAGAACATATATCGATAAACAGAAAAATATAAAACCACCATGATCATAGAATCAATTTAATTAGAATTTCCTTTTTTTTTTCTTTTTTTTTCAAAATATTTCAATTTTATGCAAAAATTGCATTTTTACATAGAAAAAAATCAAATGTATATTTTTAGACTCAAGTTTCCAAAAACAGCAACAACTTCTCTGACTGAAAATGACATTAAAAAGGCGAAAATGTTTTGCAGTAGATCATATATCAAAAATAATGTACAATGGTTAAATCAAGTAAGTCATGTGAAGACATTTTTTAAGTGCTGGATATTAAGTCTTATACATACCATATTTTCCGGAATATTTCATAAAAAATATTAATGGCCATACATAATTGTAAAACTGTTTATAGGAATTAAGCATAGCTCAAATTTTGAGAAACACATTAATAATCATATCATACATTGTGATACTTTTGTCATCACAAAGACTAATAAGTAAAATTTTGATTAACAAATTCATAGAAAATATCAATGATGAAAAAAGTGGTTAATACTATTATTAAGAAGTCATAATAATAGCATATTTATTATTATATAAAATATTAATGAAAAAAATTATCTTTAATAAATTAGACGTAAAAAGTTTCAAGACAAAAATACATGCAGCTTATTTTGTATACTTTTAAAAATCAATATAATAGGTTTTTTATAAAATTAAACTATAATTTATATTGTTAATTTTAATAAATCATTTGCATATTTTTTTTCAAAAATTACTTGTGGTAACAATTAGGATTTTACAAAAAAGTGTAAGATAAAATAGCCTATCAACAACAAGATTATATAATATTCAAAAATTATTTTTCACTATGGGCAAGAAAGATATTAGAACACAAAGTAGATTGGTTGTTCAGTTATTCACTAATAATATGTTAACGAGGATATTAGTAAATATATTGATAAACCAGAAAAATTGCATATGGTAAAAGCAAAAATATTGTTATCATTTCCAGTTTAGCTTCTAAAAAAATAATAAAAATATAAATTCCAATAAATGAATAGATTTAAAATTCTGGATAAAAATTAAGAATAAGTTCTGAAAGCTTCTAAAATATGTTCAATTTATTCACAAAGCATTTTCTTGACTCTTATAGAAACATTCTTTTGCTGACAAATATCTAAACTGTATAGTATTATCTAAAATAATTTAAGAAGATAAATTTTTTTTTAACTTTATCAATTAAGTATGATAATGCTATAATTTAAGTCTTTATGTTCTTAAAGTAACAAAAGCAGTTGACATAAGGCTTTAAGAAAATGTCAAAATTTTTACAGATTCAGATCATGATAGGAAAGTCTGAGAAAGCAGAAATTGAAGGACTGAATAAAATTAACTCATCTTTTCTTTCGACAACTTATTTACCAAACAAAATTAAATATGGAGGATGGATTTGAATGATCGCATCATGTATAAGATATTTAATGAATTATTATTATGCATACTCAAATTTGTAATGGCTTATGCAAAATAAAAAGCTTTATAATTTATATTGTTTTGATAATAAATCTTTTTGTAATTAAATACATATTATTTATTTAGTAAAACAATATATGTAAAAATTGCACATTTATATATTAATCCTCAATTATTAATTGATCCTGTAAACTATCAATTATTTATACTGTTACCAAATGTAGAATAAATAAGTTTTGTTCACAATTGCCATCAAAATTTTAAAGTAATATTTTCCGTTAAAAAAAAAAGAAATACAAATAAATTCAGAAATATTTTGATATTATTGATGAAAAAATTTAAAATATTTTGATTTTTTTCTCGTAAATGACACATAGTGAAATAAATATTATAGTATGGACAAAACCTGTTGACACAGAATCTTCAGTGTTTCTGTTCAACTTTGATGGACAGAGGTGGAATTACCAAGCAAACAATACCATTCAACTAAATAAGGAGTTGATATCCATCCGTCAGTGCTGAAATTCTGCATATAGTGATGGGAGGATTGGTAGAAACATAATATTCCATCCACTCAAAAAATTATAAGTTCATGATCATATGCTAAGGATTTCTTATTATCACACAAGTATAATACGGCAGCCTGATAAGAGGAGAGGCTGTCAGGCTTCTCATGAGAGAAAGGGCAAAATAAACATTTAATTTGTTTTTCCTTGGTATAAATCAAAGCTGCAAATAAGAATTACATTTTCACCAATCAACAAGCTTCGAACAAATGCATGTGATATCACAAGAAACCAAAATAAAAATTTTAAAAGAGATAGTTTATAAAAGAGTCAGATTGCAAAGTTGTTTGAAATCCCTAAAAATGTATTATTTGGCATTCTTTGGTTTTGAAAAAAGAACTGAGTATTAAACTATCTAGAAATTAAATATTAAGTGGAAATATTTAATTGATAACTCTTTGAAAATAGCTTATTTTATCAGAACTTGTACACATGTAAAGGAACAATTTTAACAATATCTAATACAGCAACTACTTGTTATAAAGGCATCTTGCTCTCGGTCAGCGGATTGATTTATCACAAGCTTCAAAGATACCAATTACTTATGTATGATTATAAACTAAAAATTATGAGCATTAGTTATTTTAATCATTATAATAAACATAAAAACTTAAAAGAGTCTTTAGGTATGTAATTTTCCTTTAATGTTAATCACTATTTGCATGGAAAAAAATTTATTAAAATTTTTATGTAAAATACATCTGGATAATAAGTACAACTATATTATACCCCTATATGAAAATAATTGTAACAGTAAAGAGAAAAATTGCAATTACTATAATAAACATTTGTGCTGAGTATTGTTTAAAAAGTTTTACATTGTTAGAAACTACAAAAAAAAAAAAAGTATAACAATTTACTTCACATTTTATAAACTAAACAATTATCATTTATTGATAAAACATTTATTTCTGGCTGAAACTACTTAGCAATCCCCTTGATGATCGACTGTGAGAAAATGATGGAATAATTTTGAATGATATATTTGAAGGCAGCTCTGAATGAGTTAACCCAATGAGCAAATGGTAATGATGAGAAATTAAAATTTATAGAAATACATTAAAAAAACTATTTTTCTTAGTACTGGTGTTAACTTAAAATTTAAACATAAATGATAATGTAATAAAACTGTATTAATTTAGATTTTCTTCACTGATACAAATATTTTAAATTATGATTAATATTTAACAGTAAAATATTTATGTCAAATAATTCTGAGCAGATTTTTAGTTATAACATAAAAATAATTTCAATATTTTATTATAAAAATTCAATTTGGGATAGTTTCATTAGAAATTAAGTATTTAAATGTTCACAACACATTTTATACTCTTCAATCAATCAACTATAAAAAGTTATTTTTTAAAATTTGTATTATATTTATTGTGTATTTTGAAGAGGTTACTTACTATTAGAATAAAAAAAATAAATAACAATTCAAACGAAACAATATAAATGAAAAATTTTTTTATATAAATTTATGATACAAATGAATACATTTTTTTAGCTTAACGCTTATGGTTTTTGATGACCACAATTTCAACAAGTAATAATTTGCTGATGAATAACTAAAATTATTTCACATAAAAGAGGATATTGTAATTGATTTCATTCGCTCCATGCAATCATCATAAAGGTCTTTGTAATCTGGATGTTCCTTAATTAGAACCATTAAAACACTACGTTTTACGCCCATAGCCAAACCCAAGTCATCTCTAGAAGGAGTGTAAATATAAGGGATGTTCTTCTCTTCACAAACTGCAGGCATGTGGCACATGACTTCAATTGGAGTCACATCACCGGCGAAAACAGCGATGCCGGTCTCACCTTTACGAATACTTGTTTGAACATCTTTCAATCCATGTCGAAGGTAGCTCTTTTGCTGAGCAGCTTTCTTAATCAACTTATAAAGTCGCTTAGCTAGCTTCTTAGGAGCTAATGGAGAAGCAATCACACTTACATTTTGCAGTTGTTCCTCGTATGAAAGACGAGGGGTTTCTTCTATTTGTGAGGTTTCCATAGTCTGATCGCCTTCATTCTCTGCGGCATCTTGAGTTTTATTTAAACCCATATTTTAAGTTTTCTGAGGAAAGTTCTAAAAATTCAAAAAGAAAAACAAATTTTAGATACACACGTGTTAGCAGAGCAAAATACAAACACGGATATTTAAAACACTAAAATATGCAGTCACAGTTAAAAAAATTAACATCATCAAATATTTAATGATTAAATACTATTAAAACATATATTAATGAAAACTTAACATTTTAAATGAACTTAGATATTTTTCTTTAATTCATTAGACTAGTATTATTAATCTAAGAAATACTATTATTAATCTCTTGTAAATGAAATAAATTAATTTTATTTTCAACTTTATCAATAATGGCAACAACTGTAAGTAAATAAATAAAACTGAAATAAAGATGTACAAATGTTTGCACATCTCTGTACTTTCGGAATTAACTATAGTTTACTTCGAATAATTTGTTCTCATTTTTCAAAATAATGCTTTATTGAAAATTCATAAATGTTACTATGCATTATTTATAATTAGTTGGAAAACAACTTTTAATTAACATTTATTAACTTTACATTTATTAAAATATTTGCTGTAAGAATAAATTTTAATAAAATGAGTGTTACAGATCTTACTACAGTAGAGAATATTGATCTGAATACAGATAAATCTAATCCTTTATCCAGAAAACTTAATAAACTTTTAGAAGCTCGATTAGATACGGATAAAGTAAGTTCTTAATTTGGTTAGTGAAATTACTTATCTTCAAGTTATCATAAAAAAAACCTTAAACAAGAAAATAATATGTATGTTAATATTCATGGTAAAATAAAATAATTTAGTGATCTGAAAGTTTATTCTAACCAGTTAATAATTAATAGACCTTCAATAATAATCTCTTAGTGAAAGCCAAATAAAACATTAAAATAAGAGGTAAAACTTATGTTCTTATTCATCGATAGTGATTTTTAAAAATAAGTGTGCTTCGAATAATTACAGTAAATGGATTAAGAATTATTTTTTTTCTTAGGCAAAGTGATGCCGATAGACAACTGAAAAAATACATCTACAAAACTGAATGTTATTTAAAATTTTATCAATGTAAAAAAAAAAGTTAAGGATTTTCGCACATTTTTATGTTTTTTGTAGTTTTGAAATGATACTCAAATTTTATACTAAAGATATTTTTTAAAGCAAACTTTTTATTTCTTATTTCATTACTAATTTAAATACACTTCTAAGAAAACTAACCGAACTATAAAAAGGAAATAAAATATTTTGGTACTGCTTGACTTTCACAGCCTGCCAGGTAAAAATATGCTTTAGAGTGCCCCTTGACGAAGTTGACGATTTTTTTTTTTTTTTTTACGCTATTCCTGTTCTTGATGGTTACCGTGCGTTAACAGGTAAGGTGAACAAAATATAATAAAAAAGCAATGAAGACAATATAAGCAAACTTAATAAACCAAATAAAATGCATTTCAAATCAAAATAAAAGTTAAAGGGGTAAGAACAGAAAGAAAGGAAGAAAAATTGACTTACTTTATTTAGCTTCATTATCCTCACTTTCAGGTACACAAAATTCTTTAACAGCAGTTAAATATTCTTTAAGTTTATCTTGCGAAGAATCTGTTGTATACTCAAACCACAATCTCTTTCTAATGGATCATTTAATGTGGTGAGCATTTGAAATTTTCACTCGGCAATTCCATTCGAAGCCGTAATATCTTTTGAACAAACTGGAAAGAAATATCTTTTGCACAAACTGGGCATTTATAGGGATTACTAATTAAACTTTCATTCATACACCAGTCAATCACTGTTTTTGTTTTCCATTGTTACTCAAATCGTACAGAAACTTAAGATTTATTTTTCTTACCAAAGCCATTTTATAAGATCCTACTAATTCTAATAAACATTCAAAAATAACTCAACATCAGTTGGATTTTCCAAATTCTAAAAACAATAAACCAAAGTCTGTTAAACATTAAAAAATAACGCAACGTCCATTGAATATACACTGCAACATGCGTTAAATAATCAAATATTTAAATACGGCTATAAACATGTCTAAAATTGAATATAAAAAAATATATTTATTATTTTTAATATATCTTACTTAAATACATAATAAGGTGAGGGTTTAGAATGTTTTTATTTTTTCATTGGTGGGCCTTAAAGGGACTAACCCTTCGCCACAACAAGACCGAAATTTCCACTCATTTAGCATTACCTGATGGGCACCAGTGAACCAAATCATGGAGGCGAGCAGCATTACCAACATCACACCACCACAAACCTGTTCATAGGGTGGGTAACATTTATCATCTTAAAAGAAGTGACAATGAAATACAGACAGAGAAAGCAAGCGTTTATGCCCAAACCTATATTTGAACCCAGAACCAACAGTCTCTGAGTCAGAAATGCTAACCATCAGTGGGCAGGGTATAGAATGTCAAAATATAAATAAATATTTTTTCAATATTCAAATGTAAATTTAATATTGAGAATGGCATAGATTAAAATAATATAATCAAATGGTATAGTTTCACCAAAAACAATGCATATTTGTTTATTAATTAGTGCCTGTTTGATATATGCAAATGTGATAAGTAATTGGTAAATTTTTTGCCAGTGAAAAAATTAACCAATTTTGCTATATTTATAAAATTTTATGATAATTTTTTATTTTATTTATTATTATTATTTTATTTTATTTTTTTTTTTTTTTTTTTTTGCATACAAAAATACAAACATTTGAAAACGTCATTGGTGAAATAGAAATTGTGATCTATTTCAGTTAATATTCAAAAAGATTTCCTGTTCTATATGCTTAGTAATTTTTATAAAGATGTCAATGTTATAAAAATTTAATTTTCTTTTTACTTCTGACTAATTTATTGTTCTATATTTCTTTATGTATTAAATCTCTTATTGGAATTAGCTTGATGAGGTTTTTATTCTTGATGATATTGCAGTCAATATTGTGAAAATCAATTTCAATCATCAAGGTGGAAATCAATTTTTTTAGCTTTATCATTAGATATTAAAATTTCTACAAAGAATGTATATAATACCAAAATGTAATGTTAAGCGACAGTTGTGTAATGTAACCATTGTGTTCTCCAAACGAAAAAAATAAGCAAGATACTAAAATATAAAAATTAAGTACTTTATAAAAACCATGTGAAAAAAAATTTAAAACTATTTCTTTCATTGTAATGATAAACTGCTGATTGTTTTTATAAAAAAACCAAGTTATAAACAGATTTATAGAAATGAACTATTTAAAAATATTTTTATATTCAACATTTTTGTTTGAAATTTATTCATTTTTCTGATCTAATCTTAAATATATAAATATATTTTTTTCCTCATATGGTATTTGATGAAGATAAATTGAATTTTATGTCTTGCAAGTAAAGCATGTGTGAGTTTTTTTATTCTTATCAAAAGTCAATTTAAATAAACATCATATTAGCAATTTCTTTATATTAAAACCTATATAAAAATATGATAAACTAGAAATCTCAAATTGAGCTCCTAAATATAAACATAATAACTACTTTTGGTTTCTTATTCTCCTTAGCTATTATTAAAACAGTGTAAAATTTCATTGCTGTATTTAATGTATGATTTTAGGAAACCTTAGATGCTCTAAAAGATTTGTCTACATTTTTTACTGAAAACAACATTGAAAATCGAAGAAATTTGCGGAGTGAAATTGAGAAGCGCAGTTTGCGTGTCAATGAAGAATTCTTAGACTCATTTCGAGATATGAAAGAAGTAAGAAACTGATTAATCAAATGCTTGATTTTAGAGAAAATTATCTATTTAAAATTCTATTTAATAAAATTCATTATTTTTTAGGCACTAGATAATTTTTATGAAGATGTTACAGCAATGAATGTTTGTTGTAATGAAATGATGAGCCGTCTGCAGGTAGTTAAAATACTTTTTTGTTTCACTGTTGTTCTTCATTCTGCTTGCATTTTTAGCAAAATATTTTACAGTTAAGAACATTATTTCATTAATAGTATTGTGATTGATAAAAAAAAAATCTTTATGGGAGCAATTATTTTTATTTATATCTATATACATCTATCTTAAAAATTTGTCAGCCAAGATAAATTATCTTTCCCTATATCTACTCTTTACGACACACATATTTATGTAGAGTGAACATTCTTGTTTAAATATTTTTGTGCATTGTAATGAATTATGAAAGATTATCAATTAAATTCATGTTCCACAGCATCCAACCCTAATTCTGATCTATGGCTGATTTTTGTCAGTGTTATCTTTCAGTAGTCAATGTTTTTACACGAAACATTGACTTTAGGAATGTTTGATTTCAAGGCATGATAAACATTTTATTCCTGGAATATTAGCTTATCTTGCAAGTTACTTTTCTAGTATCACTTTCTTTCTGTCTGTTACAAGTCTTAATGCAAAATAGAAAAATTTATGTTTATAAAAATCTTTTGTTCATTAGCCCTCTTTGACTGCTCAGTTTATAAACTAAAATCACTTGAAAAAAATTTTTTTGCATATTTTAAATTTATATCTTATGGAGAATTGAGATATTCATTTTTTCTTTCTAGAAAGAACTTTTTATATAGATTTTTATCTCATGATGAAAATCTTATGTTAGAAAATCTTTTCTAACTAAACTGTTGGATGAACCAACTTTAGATGTTATCACAAAAAAGTTGATTTTTAATTAACTTTAATTACAGTTAGTATTTATTACACAACATAAAAAAATAAAATTATAAAACTTAGGAAAATATAAGGCACCAAGAAAAATGTAAAACCTGCATTACTGTAGCTATCAAAACTAAAATCACTTTCAAAATTTAATAAATCATTAGAAAATAAACTGTGTCAGTCACTGAATATTTTCTTGCAGCTGTTTCTGATTAGGAAATGGTGATAAACATAATAAAGTGATATATATTGATTACTTCAAATGCCTTTTGAGCTATGCTGTTATGAAATAACTGCTTGTGTGCATACTCTCTATGGAAAATCTTCACTGGAGACTGTTTACATGGTTATGTATTAAAATGTCTGGCAAACTGTCTTTTGCCATTAGGCTGGCTATATATGATGTAGTATATAAATTAGTTAGTTATAACACCATAAATCTAAAAATATATGTTAGGAATGTAAATTTTTAATATTACAGAATCCTCAAAAAATTTTTACATAAATTTTAGTTCCTTCAAATTAGCATTAAATATAAATATGTGATAAAAACATTGACAGTCTAAATTTTATGTATTAATTAAAATCTAACTCCTGAAAAATGTTTTCAGTGATGTATCTTATTTAAAAATATTCTTGTAAAAGATACAACCATAGAAATTTATTAAAAGACATCAACTAATGTATTATTACATCTTCAAGCATTGTCAATTTCCATTTATTAAATTAGACATATATACTTGAAACAAAGAATATATTTACATTATAAAATTTGAAATGTTGTTAAAACACTTAATTGAAGTCTTAGTTGTAATAAAGATATTTTCCATCAACAGAGTGATTCATTTAATAATACCTATTAACTATTTTTGTATGTATAGCTCAAAATATTTAAGTTAACTGATTATGTATAAGTTATTTCACTTTTTATCAATACACTTTTTTGTTGATATATAAATTATGAGGATAAACTTTTCTGTGTGTTGATATAATTATTTTACTGAGGAATAATCATAAACAATTATCTCTCTAAATTATATGTGTCTGATTACATAACTCAGTGTAGAAATTAACTGAATTCATCATTCATTTGTATATAAAGCATATGGAACAAATATTTTCCTTTCAAAATGTTTCATACAGGTACACATTATCTCTTAATTCAATTCAGAAAAATTAATATTAAAATTTTTATTGTTCTTTTATAAATTTAAAATTAACATTTTAAAGGGTAATCTAATACTCACTATATATATATTTTTTAAGTTTTTATTTTTATGTTTATTTTGCTATTAATTGATTGAGCTATATATTTGTATGAAATGAAAAAAAAAAAAATCATATCTATTCTATTTAGGTGATCTTTTATTTATATTGTTTGTTAAAACTATTCATAAGGCATTCATTTCAATTATTGTTATAATTTTTTATCTTGGATACTAATAATGGAAAATTTAATTCAATTGTCAATATTACATTTTGACTGCTTTGATGAAATTTTATTGATAGTTTTTTGTACTTGTTCCAGACTACAAAATCCCAGACTCATGATTTAATAAATGAAACTACAAAATTACAAGCTGAAAGGTACGTTTTAAAAAACAATTTTTTGTTAATCTTAAAATTATATGCTTATATGCTCACTTTGGACACAAAGAAAAAACCTTTATTATAAATTAAAAAATAAATGAGCAGTTTGAAAAATTATTATATATTGTTGGCAAAATTTATTTGTCTTAAACTAAATATTTCCATTTTCATTATTACTGGAAATAGTAACATAGTATTCCATAATTATTAGAAATGATACACAAATACTGCTTTAAAAAAACTTAATCCTTAAATAATATTTTTGTGTGATATTTTGATGATTTCACATGAAAAAACTTTTAAGATTTTCTTCTTTGCTATTTTAAATTTTCTATAAAAATTTAAATTAATTTTTTGACAAACATATATGGGTGGTTTGAAA
Organism: Latrodectus geometricus; assembly: GCA_026290005.1. Lineage (NCBI taxonomy): Eukaryota > Metazoa > Arthropoda > Arachnida > Araneae > Theridiidae > Latrodectus > Latrodectus geometricus. The sequence continues at coordinate 29,603 of JAPDSC010048123.1, forward strand.
AGGGCAACCTCATTTACCATTTCATTATATATAAGTTTTCATTTATCTTTGTTATATGTAATAAATATAATATTCTTTTAAATGCTTTTAAAAATAATTTGTTTGAATGCTTTTAAAAGTAATTTATATTTAAAATCATGTACATAAGAATTCTATGTACATTATTTTTGTAAAATGTGGAAATAATGTTTCCTCAAATTTTTTCCTTGGTTTTATAAATTTATGTGTAGAAGATTTTTTATTTAGTAATTTAATCCTAAATTCATTAATTTTTAATGGTTAATTTATTTTAGTGAAGCATTTATATGAGTTTTGTTTTTCTGTTGTAAAAAATATTTTTATATATACTCCTAAAAGTATTTTCTGTTGTTTTCTAATATATAGTGTTTTCTAATAAATATATATATAGAAGTCTGAATGTATTTTAATAAAGAAATATGCCATTGGAAATCACAATACTCCAAAAATATGTGAAACACTTTTTAAAGTCCAAAAAATATATACTCATAATTATACCTGTTTTCTTAGATTTTTAAATGACATTTATCTAGTCTTTGTTGTGTACTTTTTTGTCATCAATATTTATTTATTTATGACATTTATTTCTTTAACTATAAATTGAGTACAATGTCATTAATACATTATATTTAATTAATTATAGAAATAAAATTGCTTTGCTGTTTTTTATTGTTTCAATCTATTGCAGTTAATTTATTTTATTTGCAGAATAAAAGCATTTTTATATTATTTTATTCAGTACTTATAAAATGTAAAAAAAGAGAAAAAATACTTATAAGATGTTGATTATCATTATAAGATATTGATATGTAACATTTATAAAGTTTTAGGATTAAAGTTTATACAACTTTACATTTATAGCCAGAAAATTCAAATGAAACAAGAGATTACACAAGCATTCCTTGATACATTCCACTTAAAACCTGAAGAAATTAAAGTATTGCGAGGAACTAGGGATGGTACTCTTGATGAAGTATGGAAAATTTGAAAATTACATTTTGAATTTATTATTTTTTATTTACTACAAGAAAATTAAATTTTGTTTTATCTATTATTAGTTTACTTATCACAAATTTTGAGGACAAAGTATTATTTTAGAGTTTAAATCTCTAATTTAGATTAACAATATACAGATAACAATTTTTATAAATTCCTCTTATAAAAATTTTAAAAATTGAAATAACAATAAAATCTTTGATGATTATTAATATGTGGTTTTTATGTTACTATCATAAATTTTCAGAGTGATATAAATAGTTCAAAACTTTCTGTTACTATGTATATATATTTATGAGAAATGTTAAGTCGTTATGTAGAATAAAATATTTATTTAAATATTCTGTAAATCACTATAAAAATATTACTCTAATTATTTCATTCATTTCTCTCAGTTAAATTTGTATACTAGGCAGATACATTTTGATAGTTTTTTTTATTTATTTTTTCCTTATTTTTTTATTTATATCTATATTCTAAACATTGAAATACCTTACTTTAGCATGTAAAAACATTAATAAAAAATAAAATCTACTAAAAATACTAATTACATTTGTATATATTTGTACTATTACTAAAATATTTATTTAAGGAAGATTAAGAAAATATGTTAATTCTGTTTTTATATGAAAACCATCATCTTTAAAATTTAGTTTAGGATACAAAATAGTGGTTAAATAATATTTACTTCTGTTTATTTTCTTGTTATCTTTTAATAGCAATTTTTTAAAGCTTTGGAGCGAGTTAAAACCATACATAACAATTGTAAAGTTCTTCTGAGGAGTAGCCAACAAACTGCTGGGTAAAATTTTACTTTCTTTAAATCATATTTTAAATAATTTTTAAATATGCAATTATTAACTTGGTTATAATTCGTTAGCATTGAAATTATGGAATCAATGGCTTTGCAACAAGAAGCTGCATATGAGCGTCTGTATCGCTGGACACAAAGTAAGGAGAAATGTTATTAGTTTCTTTTCTTTATATTTCATTCCATTACATAGTTTTGGATTTGTCTTACTTTTTTAATGTTTATTAAAGTTGCATTTGAGATTTATGTGTTTTTTACATTATTTAGTCTAAGTTATATATTTTTAAAAAATTTGATAAATATTCCCTTATTTTCTGTGCAACACCAACTTTAGTCATTTTAAATATGATTGTGATTCAAATAAATATTATAACTTTATTTGGTGAGAATTTTGTATTTTCTTTTATTTAATGTCTTTGAAAATTATAAAACTTATAAAAATCATTTAATCTCTTTGTAATAATTTAAGAAAAATCTTGCAAATTATTTCTTTGCTCTAATCTATCTAAATAATTGCCATTGCTCTCCATCATTTAAATAGTATATGTATATATATATATATATATCTTTCACTATTTTATTTGATAAAGTCATGACTAAAATATGAATGCTAACTTAGAAGTTCAAACAAATCTGTTTATGAAAGCAAATTTTCTGGTTACTATTATTTTTCTCTTTAAAAATACATTTGCTTTGTTTATATTTATGCACTCAATTTATAAATTTGACTTTATTATTTTTGGATTGTGTATTCTTAGAAATTGAGGTTAAAACATTATTTCTAAAAACCTCTGAAAATATCAGACCTTTTTCTTTTATGCTTGATGAGAAAATTATTTTATTCACTCGATAATTTGTGCTGCAAATTAAATATTTTTTTCACTTTAGAATAAAAAATTTTCTTTGATATTTTTTGTTATAACACTGTGTAAGCAAAGCGTGTAATGTCTTTCAATTAATGTTTAATTATATTAAATTAGTTTAATTATATTATGTTTTATTTAATGCCTAACTATACTAAATAAAATTTCTTTATTATGATTTAATTTATAATTAAAATATAATTTATCCAAATTTTAAATTCACATTAGCTTAAAACTCACATTTTAAAATTATAATTCTGTGCTTAAAATTTGGCCTTCTCATGTGTGAGCAGAATCGTAAAATAATCACTTGTTTATTTAATTGTTTCTGAGATTATGTTTTATATTTTTTACAATTATGTACTTTAACAATTATTTATGTTTTGAAAGTATTCATTGTAATTATTTGCATTATGCTAATTTTAAAACAAATGATAATTTAAATTTATTATTTTTATTTGTTGTTATAACTATTTAAAACTATTTCTCTCTCTGAAAATTACCATATTTTCTTGTATATAATCCCCAGCGGCGTATTATCCGCAGGACATTTTTTTTTCGAGTAAAAGGGAAAAAAACGTCGCATAATCCGCAGCAATTTTTTTCGGAGTATAGTCTAAAATATGTACTGCTGGAAATATGGGTGTCACATAAAATATAAAAAATTCATAATATGATTAAAAATATAATACATTTTACAGAAAAAAAGCATTTATTATGAAAAAGATTTGTCTAGATCCAACTCATCGCAAATTACGATAAACTTAAGATGAAAGCACAAGATCAATCAAGAGCGATAATTTTTAGAAGATTCTCGTAAATATTATCGATATTTAGCTTCTAATAATTTTTTAAACGATATTAGACGTATTTGAAAGGATATGTATTTGTTTTGTTAATATTCAAATGAAAGAAATGAATTATTTACAAACTGCATATTTTATACATTTTTCTCTTATACCAGATGTGCTATATTTTTCAGTTTACATTAACACTGTCATCATTCTTTTTATTTGCTTTCATTATAGATTTTAATATAAGATCAGCTGTGTCTGTGTAACTTAAAAGCATTTGCTTCCATATGATGATACAAGAATTTGAATATTTTAAAAATGAAACATCTCATGTCAAGACAAATTTCCGAATGATGTTAACATAATGCAACTGTAATATCTTTACAAGGAACCGAATTCATTTTTGAACATAATTGGACAAAGCTGATTATACCTTAAATAACTCACATTTTTCTTGGTACCACTTGTTATTTATTTTATGAAATAGAAACAGTAATTCTTTCAAAACTTTCCTGTAAGCTTTTCCAATGGAGAATGTTTCTTTTATCAGGTAATTCACGGTAGCATATAATACACACAAAGAAATTCAGAACTTTTTTAACACATAATCCACGGATTATATACATTAAAACATGGTATATATATTTTCAGCAAAAATATCAATTTTAATGTTTATTTAACTAGCATTTTTTAATTATATTTTAGAGTAACATCCAATTATATAATTTTAGATAGATTTTTATTTGTTTATTAATTTCTAGGTGAATGTCGTTTATTAAATATTGATAACCCAGAGCTAAATCCTTTACTCAGTAAAGCAATGGAAAGTTTACAGGATCGTCCCATTCTTTTTCAATATTCGCTGGATGAGTATGCTAATGCACGGAGAGCAGCTGTTGTCAGAGCGTTCATTGATGCATTAACTAGAGGAGGTAAAATAATTTAAATTCTTATTTGTGTTTCTGGATGAATTGCTGATATCAATAATTCAAAAAAATTTTACGCAAAAAGAATCATTTACATTAAAAATTTGAAACCTGAAATATAATATAGTAAGATTTATATGAACTATTATATTTTTAAATTATTTAAGAGTTTCAGATAGAAAAAAGTATTTTTTGCTGCACAGGAAAAAATCCTTTAATCATGTATACTTTAATTACTATCTAAATATTACTTTAGGAATAAATTATTATTTTAGGAAAAAATTGCTTGTATGTTCTTTACATGCATCTTTTTAATTCTTGTTTTTTCATGTGCCATAAGTTTCCTCTTTATTCTTTGAAAATTATTCAGAGATTTATCTCATAAGTTATAATCATCATATTTCTAATTATTGAATTACTTATATATTTTAAAATTTCCTGTTCAGCAACTTCATTTATATTTGATTATTTTTAAGTCTTAAATTTTATATGGGAACTTTAAAATAAAATTACAACAAAAAATATGCATGTGTAACTTGTTAAAATATTATATACTTATCATGCATCTTTATTTCATTTGCTTCATTAGTATCTTATTAAACCAGAAATATCCTATCACACACACACACACACACACACACACATATATATATATATATATATAGTTTTTATCATCTTTTTATGATATCGTGTTATAACAATTATATTTTAATAAATTTATAAATTTAATTTTAACATTTCAAGAAATATATTTTATTCAATTAATTATTAACTATTCTTTAAAAAAGTTTTATTTATTCATTTATTTTTATTTTATTTATTTATTTATTTATTTTTCTTTTTTTACCTAGAGAATATGATGGAATAGACTCCACCAAAGAGATACATGTAATAATTTGTGATATTAATCATTTTTTCATATTTTGGGAATTCCTTTTAATTTCTAATTAAACTAACTTCTTAGGAAGTTAATGTCAAAAATATATTTTTTTTTTAAATTTGCTTTCCTACACAAATTCTTTTTTAAGTTGCTTGTTCTCATCTTTAACTACAATTGTCACTCTTATATAAGATATATGACTTGATTATGCAGACGTAAAGATTCAAAACAATCCTGTTCAGAAAACATTATCTTTCATTCATAATAGCGAGATAAATTGCAATTTTTCTTAGTGACTTTAATTCACAAAGCTCAATAACAATTATCTTTAGTGAAGATCTTTCTAATATTTCTCACATTTGTATATGCTATAACAATGGCAAATAATATGTACTTGTGCTTCAAAACAACGCCCTGTAGCATTCAAATGGAACTGACACAGTCAGCCATATAAGCTTTAAGCTTAGGGATAGCTGCTGCTCAAAGATGGAGAAGTTATTTTGCTTTGTTCTAATGTTATCGATTTGTGTCATGTGTGTGATTCTCTTTGTGACATAGATATGTTTTGTTAAAAATAATGTTTAAAAAGCTAGCTATTGATTATTTTGAATATCTATAACACACTTGTCATTTCACATTGTATTTCATATTAATTTACCTATCATATTTTCTTATGCTTTAGCATTTAATGCAATTAGTATCAATATATTAATATTGTCTTATTAATTATATTTATTGTACTAAAACTAACAAAAGAAAATATTTCCAAAATAGCGATTTTGAAATTGGAATTTCTTCAATTAAAATACCTTTAAGGTAAAATAATTATCATTGTAACATTAATATCAGCCCTCTTAAGAAAGCATTATAACATATCTATATACCAGAGGGAAAATTAATATAGATGTTAGAATGTTCCAATGTATATGTAATGAAAGTAATTAATTTTCAAAATTTTGAATACATTCATTTATTTAACAGGTGTTAGTGGAACTCCACGCCCAATAGAAATGCATTCTCATGATCCTTTACGTTATGTTGGTGATATGCTTGCCTGGCTACATCAAGCTACTGCATCTGAAAAAGAAATCTTAGAAACTGTTCTAAAGAAATGTACCACTAGAGGTATAATAATTGCTTAACTATGATTTCCAACAAAGTGTGACACTATTTTTTACATTATTTTTTTCATACATGAATGACTAAAAAATCTCTTATTTTGTAGTATAAATTTTATGTGTACATTGGTCAATATAATTTTTATTCTTCAAGATAATGCACAATATATCTTGAATATACACAATATACCTTGAATATAAATATACATAATATAATTTTTATTCTTCAAGATAATGCACATTTCATATCTTCAAGATAATGCATATATATATACATTACACACTATAAATTAGTCGTATTTACTGATTTGTCCTTATCAATAATATATATTTTTTTTTGTTTTGTTCTATTGTTTAATATTTTTTTCAATTGTTTTACTTTACTTTAAAATATGTATTCAGTCAAAATATTGACAAAGTACTCGTTTCTTATTATTGTTTTAATCTTACTACATTTGTTGAATTTGATTACTGATTATAAGAAAATTCAAAATTGCATATAATTTTACAAACAAAATTGCCAATCTTACTGATTGATATTCTCCTCTTTCACTGTACAAAGTGTTTCTAAGCATTGGAAGCTTTATTTTATTTTTTTGAACAATGAAATTTTAAAACTTTTAGATTATAGTATAACATTAAATTTTTTGTTTGAATTTACGTTAATGTAAATTATTTTGTAATTAATTGATAGAGTTTAAAAATGCTTATTAGCACTGTGTTTTATTTAAAAAAGGAGAAAATCCATTTTTTTAATTAGATCGCGTATAGGTATAAGAATTTCACCATCCATGTTTTTCCTTCTTTTGTAATGTCCCCCTCTTTTTACCATGTTAAAAATGGTCAAGCTGTGTAGTTAATAGTTAACTCTCTGTCCTTTAGGTCAATCGTTCATAAATATTTAAGTCTACTTTAAACTAGGTCCTATATGTCATGAAAAAAATCTATCATTGTGTGAAAAAATAAACCATATTAAAAATTTATGTTGTGATTTTTACATATAAATATTAATATTTTTCAAACATGGTTGTTAGTGCAAGAAGAGAGTTTAAAAAAAAAAAAGAAAAGAAAAGAAATTGATCTCTTTCACACTCCTCAAATGAACTACATTTCACATTTTGTAATTAAAATATAAAATCCTAACTTAAGCAAAACTGGTGAACTATTATTATTCTGCTTTTCTTAGTTGTATTTGGAGACATTCTTTTCCTTGAATTTTCACTATGTTGTATTAGTAATTAATTTTTATATTCAGTAGGATTTTTCCCCTTTTCACCAATAATTGCAATATTATCTTTTCAATAAACTTAGTGTGCAACTTTTCTTGTTGAATGTCTAGAGTTTCATAACTTTTAAAAGGACATATCCACAAAAATATTTCCCGCGAAAAATGATGAAGTCCCCAAGAAAGTTTACGAAAAAAATTATTCAGTGTAGAAATTGATTATGAACTGTGGAGAACTATTATAAAGAATAGTTATTGAAAAAATGTTAGAAAATTAGAAAAGATACTACTTAAGCTGATTTATTTTCAAGGATTCTACTTAATAAAATTTCTTAGTCATTTTTTCCACTGTTTTCTGTTATAATTATTTTCATCAAAATATGAAAAAAAAACACCTAGTTTGTATTTGAAAATGGTTATTTTGGTTTTATAGATCAAAAGATATATATCTAATCCTTTTAACTAACTAATTCATCTATTTTATTATGTTACTTTTTACTATGAAAACTCATTTCTTTAATTTCAATTATTTTTACTATTTGAGATATTTCTAATAAATTGCCAATGCCTTAGGAGTTTTATTTTATACAAATATTTTTAAATAATAGAACCTATTGTGATAAAATTCTAAGAAACTTTTTTCCCTTTACCAGTTAAATTATTTTTCTGCAATATTCATGAAATTTGAGAAGCACATCTGTGTGTGTGTGCTGTTAAAATCTGTCTCTATTATAAATTTTTGCCTGAGCAAAATAAATGCTATCTAATTCTTGTATTAAGTATAAAATATAACCAGCGACTATTTTAAACAACTCTAGACCTGTTGCTAATTATTTTCTATAAATTAAATTCTGTTTTCATAAATCTTAATTTTAACAATAAACAATTTTTAAATCTAATTGAATTGTATAAAATAAGAATAGCTTCCTTGATATTGTACTAATTATTCATTATTGCTTATAATTATTGAATGTTTGCCAGAACACTTTGTTAAAGTGGTTATTAATACTTTTGAGATACTCTAAAAAATAAAATTAACCTTATATTAACCGAATTGATTATAATAATAATTTTATGCTCTTTTAATCTCTTTGAATGTACTAACTTCAAATTCATGCAACTGACTTTGTTAAGTGGACTTGAAAACAACATTATCTTACTTATTCTTAATAGATTTGACATTTTATCTTGGAATCTAAATTAATTGCAAGAAACATTGCTTTAGTTTCTTTAGATTTTCATATAATTAATCTGACTAATCTTTTGATCTTGAATCTTTGTTTCAATATTGAATTTAAATAATAAATTAACAATACTATAATTACACTGTATTGCAGTGTAATATAGAATTTCATTTAACTGGAATTTGATTAATTGGGATAGTAATAAAACATAAAGAAGCAAGATATTAGTTGAAAAATGATGAAAAAATTATTTTCATTATATTCAAGCATTTTACATCATTGCTTGATACAACCTGACTGCTTTAGGTGTATAGTTAGGATATTGTATCATTTTTTAATTCTTTTCTTAATACCTAAATTAGTTCATTTGCTCTTGTTAAAAATCTACTAATTTATACTCAGTTTAAATCAAAAGTTAAGATTTAATGTGAAGTTATTTATAATTGTAAATCTGCATTCAAAGATTTCATATATATTACAAAAAATATTACAGTTAAAATTTCAAATCATAAAAGTAAAATAAACCTTGTAAATTATTCAAAATATTTACATATGAGGTAGTAAAAAAAAACAATGATTCATGGTTTATCAATTTAAATTTAATTTTATATCCTAAGAAATTAATGAAGTTAAAAATTTTCAAATTTATCCAAATTTATATCAATACATTTATGCTTATATTTGTTATAGCTTGGATTTGATTTGTTTATTTGAAATTATTCATTTTATTTTAGATTTAAATAAAGAAATACAAACTGCTCTTTCACATATAACTGAAGGGTTATGTCGACCTTTGAAAGTAAGAGTTGAACAAGTTATCACTTCTGAACAAGGTGCTGTGATACTTTTCAAGCTAGGATCTGTACTGAAATTTTATCTCCATACTATCATGTTAGTATATTTATTATTTAATGTAAAATTTTTGAGAAATATGAATTCAGTATTTATTCACATTTTTGTTAATTTTTTTGCAATTAGATATTTTTTGAGTTTGCTGTTTTATTTCTATACTTTTTTTAGCTTGAAAGTAATTAAAAATATTAATTGCTAATATTTATTTTTGTTTCCACTGAGTTTAATCTTGAAAGAATGTTTATTTGCATTTTTGCTTTTATTGGAATGGAATAATCATTTTGCATTAATTGAAAAATGATTATTTTAAATCGTCGCATTGTTGAAAACTAAAGGAAAAAATAATTTGAATTTTTGTTTAATTTTTAACTCAGAAACATTTTTAGAGCGAAATTATTTTTATGTATAAATTGTTTAAAAATAATGAAGTTTGAATTTTCTTTATTCAGGCAAGTAATGAAGCCAGAAGCTTCCTTATTAACAACTTTGGAAGAAATGCATACTATGTCCCAGAAAATGTTTTATAACAGCTTGACTTGTCATTGCAATAGAATTTTGGAAAAAATTGAATTACCACCTGCTGATTTAGGTCCTCCTGAAGCTTTGAAACAGACTTTAATACTTTTACGTGAAGTTTTATCTTGTCAAGATGCTTGCCTGGTTTCTATTGATGATAGACAAAAAGATGTGCCTCAAGTAAGTTGTCCAATGTAGTGAACATTAACATAATTATGTGTGATGTTAAAAACTATAAAAAATAATTTAAATAAGTATTGAATCTATAAATTGCATTATTTTTTCCTATTTGTTTGCGGTCCTTCTCTGTGTAGCTTATCTATCTCCTCTTAATTTGATAATTATAACTTTAAACTATAAGAGTTTCACTCATCTTTATTAGAAATTTCCTATTATTCAATTTTTTCCTACCATTCACTCATTAATAAGAATAATTTAATTATTATATCTTCAACATATTTCTATGAATATCCATTTAAATATCTGAATGTATATTTTCGATTATTTCAATTTAGAAAAAATATTGAATTATTTGTAATAATGAAGATTGCGTCATTTGTTGATATCTTATTTTAAAACTTATTTTGACAATAGTAACTCTGAAGAACATTCTTTGTTTATATAAAAGTTATAAATCTAAGGTTTACTGAAATTGCTTTTTATTATGAATTGTAATGTTTAATTTTTTTTAGTTTTTAAAAATTTAGAATTTTTAAAAAAAAGATTAAAAAAGATTTTAAAAAAAAGATTTAGAATTTTTTAAAAAAAGGAATATTTACTTAATCTAATTTTTCTTTTAAATTGTTTATTGACTTGTTGTATTTCTATTACAGGAATGATTTAATTTCAATTTGTATTACATCTGTCTACTTTATATTTTGTTTCTAGAAATACATACATATTAAAATATTATGTAAAATTAGATTATGAAATAAATGTTCTTTAAACTTATTTTTTATAAATTTAAATTGCTTGAATTCAGTTGTTTATAATTATCTTTTATATATTAAGTGCAATTGATAACTAGAGGGGAAAAACAATATATTTATAAGAAACAATGGAATATTTTGTCTTTGATTTATAATATTTAACAATCTGAAAAAATTTAATGTCTTTAAATAAATGTTCCCTTGAATAAAATTTTAAAAAAAATTACAAAGTAATTTCTCTCAATTGTAAGCAACTGCTGTCAAAATATTGATTAGTTTTAAATTTAATTAAAAATTAAATTCATGTAACAACTAATTCTTTGGATTTTCCAAGCTAAAAGACCCCTCTTTTAGACCATCTATCTTCCCAGATATGATGAAATATGCTAGTCCAATTTCTGACCTCATCCTGTCTATGCAAAAAGGAATCTCTACCCACATAAACCTGCTCTTGTCACCATCAACGAAAGATGCTTAATGAGACCAGGATTCACATATTTACTGATGGTTCAACTGGAAGAAATTCTGGATGGGAAGGAACAGAGTCTATACTCCAATCAGCTCTAGCTGAAAAAACCTTTAGGCTTAAATTCAGATAGCTTTGATACTGAAATATTTGCCATCTGTTTGACACTCTGAAATCTTGAAAGGGCCTGTACAAAACATTTTCCTTTTTATTGACTGTCTAATTGTAATGCACACTGTCTCTAGACATGTTCCACAGCCCACACCATTAAATTCAAATGTTTTGTATGCGTCAGAAAAAAGATTTTCCTATAGTGGAACCCCTGCCATTGTAAGGTATGATGAAATAAATTGGCAGATAATTCGCAAAGAAGCATCACTCATAGTATTTCATCTCACCTTCTAATCTAAGAAACATTAAATCTCTCATCAAGAAAAGAATTCTTGATCACCAAAAAATTTCAAGCAGAGCAGTGGCTACTAGTTAATCGTGGAAACACGATTAACTAGTAGTCACTTAGTAACATATTGCTTGCTAAAAAATCTTCCCTCAATCAATGAAGTCTCGTCTTTCTGTTTGCTAACTGAATATGATTATTTGCAAACACACTTACAACAACTCAAACTTGTGGACTCTTCTCTTTGAATTTTGTGTGAAGACAGTATTGACATAAAAGTTGGGCATCTCATGGGTTATTCTGCTCTCCAGGATCTTTGTGATTCTCCTTCATTTAAGACGTTCTCTCATTCTGGAGATACTTCATTTTTATATTAGATTGCAAGGCTGTATGCTCGAAAGAGCCAACCAAGGAACATAATCAAAAAAATTGTCACATCTAATGATAACTTTTATGACATAAATTTACTGAGTCCTTTACATACATGATGTTTCTTATGAATCTTGCTATTATATGTTATACATTTTATGAGAAATATTTAAATATATTCTTAAGAAACAAGAATATATTTTAATAATTGGAACAAGGTTAACATTTGTAGAAATTAATTCTCAATTTTTTTTTACTCTTCTGTTTAATAGCACAACCAAGAAAGGCTATTTTTCATTGCTAAAGGGAAGATTATAATTTGAAAATAATTTAATGAAAGTTATGTGATTTTTATTCAAAGTTATTATGAATAATTGTTTTAAAATTAATCAATTTGTATTTCTTTATTTTTTTTATAGATTTTAACAACTGTTGTAGAACCATTGTTACAAATGTGCCATGTTTCTGCTTCCAAACTAGCAAGTGCAGATATGGCTGCTTATCTGGCAAACTGCATATATTTAATTCATTCATCATTAATGTTATTTGAATATACTGATAAATATCTTGAAATGCTTCAAGCTCAAGTTAGTAAATTCTTCTCTTTATAAAATAACTATCTTCTCTTAGTAGTCTAATCACTTATTTTGCTTGTTTATTAACATTAAAATAGCTCATTTCAAATCTCAATGCCAAAGATTTTGTCTTAACTCATATATACTATAAGTTCCTCCAGAATCCTAGGGTACATAACTAATTTAAACTTTCTATCCAAAATTAACTTTGTGTAGAAAAATTATATTCTGTATATTTTAACTTAAGACAAATTTTATAATTTAGATAAGCTAAATGTTATTGTAATTAAAGGAAAGAGTTAAGAACTCTTATCTGAAATGAATTGTAATAGTGTTTTATAATTGTCAGTGGCTGTCATTTTTTCAAATAACTAATGCAACTTTTGCTTAAGCTTTATAAGCAAAATATATTTTCCCATAACCTCACATGAAACATTTTAATCTTTATCTTTGTCAATCTTTTCACAAAATCAAATGTTTCTAGTATTTTTTTTTCTTTTGAAACAATTTTATTAGTTGTAAATTATATTTGTTTTTTCTTCTACAGCATTAAATTTCTAATACACCGCCAAAAAAGAAAAGCAACTTTAAAGTTCATATCAGATTAGTAATCTGTGGTTTACTCTTTTACAAAATTATTTTCAAACCAATCGTTTTTAAAATTTTTCCCAATGAGACATTTTTAAGAAATGTTATTTCAAAACTATTGATTGTTTGTATGAACTTAATTCCACTGTTAATTAAATGAAAATAATTAAAAAAAGATATTTAGATAAATATCTTTTTTACTCATAATTACTCATGTTAAAAGTATATAATTTTCAAATAATTTTTAGAACTTAATGTTTACTAAATTTGGTTGATTAAGTTTTATTGAGAATTTTTAAATATTTGAAAAAATTAAAACTTTATTTTAACTATATATACTTTATTGTACTGTATTAAATCCTTTTTGTATTTCAAATAAAAATAAATTACTTGCTGTTTAACTAAAAATGCTTCTAATGTAATTTGTAGCAGTATATATATATATATATATATATATATATATATATATATATATATATATATATATATATATATATATATATATACACCATTTATATGGATCTTTTCTCTTTTTTATTTTGGCGCAGCTTGTCCTTTTTGGACCTTGCACCATAAAACCCAACCAACCATCTCTTTTTATTTTTTGACATAATTAAGGATTATTAAATAAGAAGTTTTATTTTTTTTGCAATAACCTAAAAATTCCTATATTATATATATAATCAAAAATAGTGGTGATTTTAATGTAGTACTTATTTAGGTGTAGCAGTCATAAAGTATTGTCTAT
>JAPDSC010048135.1:0-15989 GCA_026290005.1 Latrodectus geometricus
ATATATATATATATATGAAAACGGTTTTGTTAATAATATGAATATAATGAAAGAAAAATTCATGTGATTATATTAATTTCTGCATTTATGAATTCAAATTAACAGTTTTTGTAGCTAGTTAAGTTAAGAATATCTTAAAAGTAATATTATAAATCCAAAATATAATGAAAACAAAGAAAATTTGCTTGTTAACAATATTGATGTCTTAAAACTTAACTAGTTTTAAATTAGGTAAAATACGCACCCGATATGTAGATTATTTAATTGGACATAGAGTAAACTTGCTTTTGATGTATATTATATAACATCTAGAAAATACCATGCATTGGCTATGCTGTTTTTTACTCAATGTAGATTGAATCAAAGAAGAGAGGGCATTTAGATTTTTCTTTCTATCAAATACACACGCATGGGGTTAAGATCTTGCTCCTGGTGAATCCAGGGAAGGTGCTAGAATTCAGACTGATGTTCAGCGTCTTTTAATCTTATTTTTATCATTAAAAGTTTTTTGCTTAAATTTTGAGCACTTTAAGAATGCTGCTTATTGTTACATTACTATCTATCTGTTATTTTCATAATAAAGAACAACACTGCAGTGTGCATTTGATCTACCATTATTTGTACGTAACACGTGACTATTGGATTACCCTTGAAGAACATAAAGATACCACATCTATTTTATGAGAAAATGACACATATCTGGATATTTCTAATAGACACTTCCACAGTGGTATTCGCTAGCGTCTGCTTGAAGGAGTGAGCTGTGTTGCTGTGATTTGATTTGCTGATAACCTATTTCTTTTCTTTCATGTAACAAAGTAAATGCTGCTCCTAAGCAGTATCTATTTGTAATCATCTGTTTGATAGTTGAAAGTTGTAGAAATATATAGATTATTGGTTGCGGTAATTTCTTGAATACCTGGCTTCTATTATGCATATGCATCTTCCTTTTTTGAACTTTATATTTATTTACAAATTGTTCGTATCTGTATGGATATGTTATGTAATTCTTAAAATTAGTCAGCACTCATAGTTGTAAGGCTTTGGTGTTGATGACGATTTCTTTTGGATAATAACAATTTATCAATAACAAAATTAAAAGTATCTTCATCACACTTCAAATATATCTTAAATACGAGACTTTTCAATATCCGGTAATATCCATGGGATAAACAAATAACTACAAATGGGACCAACATTTTTTTCAAAACTGTGTCTGCAGAATATTTATCTAGAAAACCATTTTTCAAGTACTTGCTGTTTAATCAATGACCGTTTCCCATGTACTTTCTTAGAATAAAGATGACTCCATATTTCACAATATATTATATTTTGTCTTCTTTTAAGGGAGTAAATTATACCAAAAAAGAGATCATTCGACATGATCAATCAACTGTTTTTTTACGAATTCAGAATCTAGTTATACATTGAATGATCAGTATGTTTATAACGATTTCAGTATTTCAAACTTTATAATGAACTTTACCGACTGGTATATTGACTAGCATATTCAAGGCTATATTTTATATATAGTTATTAGTTGCTTAGTTTGAATCATTTTTGTTTCTTTTAATTTCTCATTATTTATCATTTATTGCTATTTTCGTTTTAAATGAATACGCACCTATCTCATACAATTAAGTGCGTATTAAATTAACCCACCATTGTAAAAGTTATTTTTTGAACAATAGCTGCCTGAGCACCTCAGCTATCTATTGTTAAATAAGTTATATCTCATAAACAATAGTTAAAGACAGGGACACATTTATATCGCTATTCGTCTTTATATCCAGTTTTCCAATTAATTAAAATAGCATAGAAATTTTGGCAATTATAAATTGGAAAAATTAATTTTATAATTAAGTAACTTTAAATTATGTTTTATTAAACTTAATTAGAAAACACTCCTTATTAATAAGGAACACAATATTTAAATATCTAAATTAATAAATGCCAACTATGACTATTGAAATATTTATGTGACAAAATATCATTTAATATGTTTTTCTGGTATCAAAAATAACTTCTAACTTTATTTGACACTTTAAATAGAATTCAATATGCAATGGAAATGCACCTTTGACTTTGCCTTTCCTTCACTACAGCAAAACGCTCAAGGCTACCAGAAACCGAATCTTATTTGATTAACATAAATCCATTCTGCTTAACTTTCTACTGTCTATCTATAAGTTCTAGCTTAATCTTATCAACCAATTGCAAATTCACATACCTAGAAGGTATAACGTTCGATCTTCCTGTACTTAGAATCGATTAACGAATATAATCATAATAAAAGTTTGATAAATTTCCCACACGCATTGATTTGAACATTAATAAAACATAGTTTAACTAATCAAAATAATGTTCATCTGTACTTATATGAAAGAGCCACGCAAATTACAGATTAAAAAATGAGATGCTGTTAACAGAAAATGTCATTAGTTAATCAGATAAGCCTAAATTAAATTATACTGTGTTATTAAGTAATTTAATTTTATAAGTTTTGGTAATCTTATTGTTATAATTCCTTTTAATAAATTCTTACTAAATTAGTAAGCTTTATTGACAGCATATATATGTTTTTTGCTATAAGCATTGATTTTATCTTTAACGTCAACAATATTTTGAAAATATATTATATGATAAATAGAGGAAAGTATATTTTAGTTATTAAATATACATTTTCCTATTTATCTGTTAGTGTTTAATACATGAAATACTAAGAAAATATGGTAATAAAATCAATGAAAATTATATACTCAGAATAATTGTATGCTGTGTTCATCCTATACATAACTTATTAAATTATCTGATGTTTTGCTGTACTGTGAGTAAAATTAATAAAAATAGATTTCATTTGAAAGAGTTTCATATTAAATTTCTAAATTGTTCATAAAAATCCACAATGTCTTTATAATTGCAATAATATATATCTTTAAAGACAATGCTTCTAATTTGATTATATATATATATATATATATATATATATATATAAAAAAAAAATATCCTTATAAATAAATAGCGGATGTATTCTTCACAGTTAAAATAGATTATACAGTTAATTAAATAAATATGACCTTCTGCTGTAGAGAAACAAGTTCAAATGTGAATTCAACGTAAGATAACTCTACATTCATTTTAGGCAATAATTTTAGTTCAAGATTTTAGAGCCACTCACTGCGTCATTCTAAGTAACTGGGAAGTAATTCAAACAGCAGAAGTATATATAAATGTGTATGATATTATGACTTATGAGAAATAATTACGTCGACAGTAATTATATATTTATAGTCTTACATTTAAGATGTGACAATACACACAATTTTTGATCCAAAAAGCTTACTTCTAAAATCAAAACATTAAAAGTATTTTTAAGCAAGTTTACCCATTAGTAATTTTACCAAAAGTAATTCATAGAATATTGGCTGTTTTGAATAGGCGAAATTAAATAAAATGGATTGTTATACAAGTTTAATTACTAAATAAATTGTCAATAGTAGAATTTCAATTAGAAGGAGTCCATTTTTCACATGTTCATAAAAATAAAAATTGAGATTTCATGTTTTCCATTAAAGGTGTAATGTATTCAGAGAATAAAGGTCTAATGTCAAAAATTAATTCAGAAATGTATTTAATTAGTTAATTTTTCAAACAAATACCAAACTAAAAACATCACGATTGTTAAACATTTCACGTACAAGATTTTAAAATGTCCTTAGGATTTATCTTCCTTAACTTTATCTATGATTACATACATAAAATTTGTAACATCCATTTAGATAGCTTTTCAATATTCTCAATCAAAAAATGTAAAATATATAGCGAATAAATATTTAAATTACAAGTATGTCAATATGGAATGCCAATAATACCTAAGCAATTTCCCTCCAAAAATGTTATTAGGTGTAATGTGTTTATAATGTGTTTAGGTGTAAAAGCTAAGGTAAATAAATTTCAAATAAAGGTAAACTGAAAAATAATATAATGATCATCTTCTATCGTCATTAGATGGATGAACATTCTGATCATTAGCATAATACGTGTTCATTTCATCTATACAATAGAGTAAGTGCTAAAGCATTTAGTGAGCGTAGCTTTAGTTGGCGTTTACTTTAGTTTAATCTGGAACTTAGGAAGTCAAACAATAATATTTGTATGCAAGAGACCTATTAGTTTAAACAATGATGCTATATTTGCATACATTTGGTAAATGAAAAAAAAAAACACAAACCTGCTGTTAAATGGGATTATTAGTTCACAGAAACTGATTAGAATGGATCTGAATTTTGTCTGTATAATGTTAAATGTTATATGAACTTTTGAACCATCCTTGTGTGTGTATTCAGTAATCTGTATCTACTGTTGTATCGAAATAATTGTTTTTTAAATTTATCTAATTGAAAGAGCTGTACTTGCGAAATTTAAATTTACTTATAACAAAGATATTGGATTTGTTTGGGTGTCCAGACTTTTTGAAAAGTAACTATACTCAAATACATTGAAAATTTAGTTTTTGGAATCTTAAATTTTATTTAAATATATCGATTAAAAGATTTCGAACACATATTAACAACAAAAATCCTTTAACTTCAACAAATTAACGCACTTTTGTTATCAGTATATACAGTCATTATAACTCTAATCATAACAAGAAAATTGTAAACAGAAAATGACCTATTTCCCATTAATGACATACTTGCATTTAAAAAATGCTGATATAAAATTTCTGTTTTTCATTCATAAGTGATCGAAATTAAATTTCTACAAAAATCCTTTCTTTTTCTGATTTCCAATTGAGATTATTTTGCAGAGTTGCTGCATAATATTACTTTAGGAAGTACAGAAACAATCATGGCCTTCATCATGCATAATGAAATATTGGCAAACAATAGTGGAATGAAACAATTATGAAGTAATATCGAATATCCTTAATAGAAATGTTTTTAATTTATTAAGATGTTAATACATAGATTTTATAACTGCTCTTTTAGTATTAAACACAGTTTAGAAGTTTTAATTAGTTCATTATTAGAAAATCTCAAAACAGGAACTGAAATATTCATAATATGTTTTGAATAGCTTGTTATTGTTCTGATTTTAAAAACGTTCGAATTGAATAAGCTTACTCAGATAAATCTAACATATTTACATGATATTATACAAATAATTAAAGTTACCAATTCTGATAAGAAGTTAAAAATCTACATAATTTAAAAAATAAAAATATTTCACAAAAAATGAATTTTGGATGTAAACTGAACAAAAGAATTAAGGAAGTCAAAATATTTAAAAAAAGTGAGTTCTTGTACCAAAAGTCCAAGTGTTTTATATCCTAACTATGTAAATTAATATTTATTCCTCATATAATAGGAATTGTGTGCGAAAAAATATATACAGTTCAGTCGCATTATTGTGACCACCTGTCAAAAGCCAGAATAAACACCTTTCGCACAGCAGACTATTGCAAGACACACGAGAAGAGATTAAATTAAGTTCCTGATTGTGTTCACTCCGATGATGAACTGTATCGACTTTAGTGACATCTGATGTTGAGATGGTCCCACAGATTCTGGATTGTGCTTAAGGTAGGTGAGTTTAAATGGTGAAAGTATTTTGGTGCATTTCAAACCATGCATTTACATAGCTGAATGACTATTCGCTTTTTCCTGTTAACAGATGCATCAACCTGTGGAAATATAATGCAGATATAAGGGTAGGCATGGTCGCCAAGGATAGATGCTTACCTGTATGATCCATTTTCTTTCCACAACCATTTTCTTTCCACTTTGAATTGGAATTATCTAATTTATTTAAAAATTTTTAAATAAAATTGATGATAAAAATAAGAGTTTTCTTTCACTCTCTTATTTTCACAATTAATAAATTGTTTTTATTTAAATTAAAAAAATAAAGTTAAAAATTGTTTATATGAAAATTGATGAAAGAATTACAAATTATATGCAAGTTGATAAAAAAAAATACTTGGCTATATATCTTACTTGGCTAATATAACTTTTAATATCTAGCAACTCTAGATTTTTAATGTTCTATGTGTTTGTCTAGAAGCGTATGCTACATTATCATGCAGAATCTCTAATTACCGTTGAAGTTATTTTGTTGATCTGCCTATGTGGCATCACCTCTCCTTTGATTTTCATGAGTATAATATGCCAAATATCCACAGAGAAGAATCAGCATTTGGATTTTAATACTGGAGAAAGCTAATGAGAGAATGTTTTTATAAAAATTGAAGCATTCTTTCTAAATGTATTATATTGATAAAATCTTCCAAAATTTCCCGAGAATGCTAAAGAATTGTACACGTACTTAGAATTTGCAGATTTAAAGTTAACTTAAGGTGAAGGAAAAGGTAATAGATCTGAAGCATGAAGATTGGATATATAGTGATTTTCAACGAAAAGTTACCCCAGTCATCTAACTTTTCCAGTTTGTTCAACGACTGCTAGAAATCTCTCCGTTCGCTACGATAAACATAAATACAAAATGTTCGAAATGTACGAATGCTAGAAATGGAAGACCAATTTTGACAAGATTTGAGCAGCTCCTTTTACAATTATTTTAGTGCTAGTATGTGAAATGTGTAATTTTCAGTTAGTGGTAGGACATATTTTACAAGACGAAGTCAATCACATTTCCACTTATATTTTCACATTCCTATTTTGTAATCTTTGTGTAGTGAAATCTTGGGAAGAGTAATAACCTTCCATGATTCCCTGCTTTAAACCATCTACGATATTTTAGTGATTGAAAATATTCAACCCGGAAGCATTTTTAAGATGTTCTATTAATTCGTTTTGTGTAACCACAATCCTCGTACATAGCAGCGGAAAATTTAAACTTCTGGACAGATATTTTTCATGATTACCTGGTAGGTCTTAACTTTACCAGATCACCTGACCCAACATACCGTATCTTCTTGGAACAAGTACTTCCTTGTTTATTGGAAACTGTTTCACTTACTATTTTGAGAGACGTATGGTTTATACACTCGAAGCCTAGTAATTTTTTCTCATCAAATAGCGTAAACTCTACACGTGTCACATATTCAGCTTAAAATTTAGGCATGGTGAACAACTGTGGTTTAACAACCTCGCTCACTGGATTTCAACCTACTGCGGTTTTTCTTCTAAGATCAAATAAAATATTTAGTATAACAAACGCTGTGAATTCTACTAAAAATTTCGTAGGGAAAAGATGTTTTTTACCATGGGATCAGGGAAAAAAAAACTGAAACAAAGCCAGGAATTTTCGAGAGTGCATCATTTGCCTATGTCAACTATACAATGAAATGCGCAGTCAGCATTTTGAGTATTTTTTATAAATTTTTCATTAAATAATAAATAAATGCTCGTATATATATATATATATATATATATATATGTGATTTAATTTATTTTTTATAGAATAGATAGAATATAAATTTAAATAAGCAATTTTATTTTATTAGGAACTAAGTTAAGTAATGGTTAACTTAATTCCTGATGAAGTATAAGCTAAGTAATAGTTAGCTTAATTCCAAATGAAATAAAATTGTTAAAATATAAAATTCAAAAGATTTCTTTAATATAAATACTTAATTTTCCAAACAATGTTATTATATTTTGAAATGAGTATATTGCAATGGAATTATATTCATTTTCAATGCAGAGTTTGTTTATCAAACTTCATTTATAAACAATTTTTAAAATATATATTTGAAATAGTTATACCCACATTTTAAGAGCTATAATATTTTTTTTAATATTTCCAATAAAATTAATGCTTTTATAAACTGCAAACAAATCATTATTATTCAGAGATAAAATTATTTCCACCTATTTATTTGCTTAAAAAATAATAAACTCTCTAATTTTCGTATTTATACACATATCAATTATTTTATACAATAATAATGTAAATTTTTCTTTACGTTCAGATATTCAAACGATAATTAATGTTTTTATATGCATTTAATAAATAGGATTTATTTGTATGAAAGAAGTTTAGCAGACATTAATATTTTGTTTCTTATCATTCCTTATTTTGCTAATTTTAGATTTTTTATTCAAAATTTAAGATGAACACATTGGATTAGCAATTAATTGAAAATATTTTCTTTAATTATTAAAATTACTTACACTTAAGTAAGAATATTTATTTAACTAAGTAATATGTTAGTTTTTATATTTGATGAAAATATTTACCTAATTAACTGAAACAATCTGCTGAATTATGCATGATTTGAATATCTTTTTAGTAAATATTTGTCTTTATATTATGATTTTCAGACAAAAAACTATTTACAATTAAAAGCTGCTTAAACATTTTTTACTTAAGCATCTCTAACATTAATGCGAGTTTGTTCGAGTGAAAAGCTCAAAAATACTAAATATATGAATGAATTAATTTGTAACTTTTTTTTATTTTGCAACGCCATTTAAAGAACTGAATTTATGTTTTAAATTCTAATATGCTAATTTGTAAAGCATACAAAAATATTTAATTTCTTCGCCAAATATTAATAAATTCATTTTTCTGTATTTTGTGATAAATCACTTAAGTGAAAAACATCCATTGGTTCATTTTTTATTTAAATATATTTAAATAAAGGTTCATAGAATTAATATTTTGAAAAAAAGTATCATACACAATTGTAAAAACAAACTGAAATGAGTTTAATTCAACTACTTTTAAAAAGAAAATTTTATCATCATACGTTGTAAGAAGAAAATAAAAACTGAGATAACAAACAACTTGGCTATATATATTAATACTAATTTGGATAAATTTTTTACCACTTTACAGATAAACAACCTCTTTACAATTCCCTGGATTGGAGTGAAATAATTTTTAAATTCTGCTGGCTTTATAATAGAACTAAGAATTAATAATATCAATTAAGATTTAATAATTAGTGTTGTTTTTTTTTTTTTTTGCTGAAATGTTTCTCACTCACTAATACCACCAATTTCCTCCATAGACTTTTAATTCTTTTCAGATCTGGATTGTTTCTGGGCTATATCAGCAGAATAATATGAATGTCTTGAGACATGTTTCACATAAAATACACTCTTGGCATTGAACTTATTCATGATGAAAAATAAGATTTTTAGTATCCTCTAGCTTGATGTTTTTATATTTTAGTTTATTTCAAAATTTTTCCTATATCCTGACACCATGTCAACCCATATCATTACGCCAACTAAGGATATCATAGTTTGTCTACGAAATCAGGATGCATAGCTTCTTCAATTTTTATGTAATTAAAATCACCGCCATGTGTGTGAACAAGATGATTAAATAACATTGTCAATTTTTTTCATCACTCAATTAATGAAACTTCCAGCCAGTTTAATTTATCAAACCTTGAATTTAAAAAAAAATGTGCATAGATTTTCCTGAGGATCAAATACTTATACAG
Organism: Latrodectus geometricus; assembly: GCA_026290005.1. Taxonomy (NCBI): domain Eukaryota; kingdom Metazoa; phylum Arthropoda; class Arachnida; order Araneae; family Theridiidae; genus Latrodectus; species Latrodectus geometricus. Next base: position 9,422 of record JAPDSC010048135.1, read on the forward strand.
ATCAAATATCTTCTATCTAAATTTAAACTTCCTTTGTCTAATGCATGCATTTCTTTTCAACAATTGTTTTTGTAAAATGGAACATATATTTTTCTTCTTTTATATAAGATTTACCCTTCATTTTTTCCAGCACCATTTGATATCCTGCATCTTTCACTGCTACTACACTGAATGTTAAGTTTTTTACAAATATTATTTAAATGATTCATAGTTTAATTCCCTAATTATAAATGAAGAAAATATTAGTTTCATGAACATGTGAAACATTTCTTCATTCAATTAAGTGTTTGTCCCATTGTACCATTTAGATGCTGTGAACAAGAAGAAAATTGTCTCTAATCAAAATGCTTGTCATAATTCTATTCTGTTTTCTGGAAATTTAAGGCATTCAAACATACTTGAGCGTATAAAAATCACAGAACTTCTATTGAATAAACTTTGAAAATAATAACTAAATAATGTTGCTATTACAGAAGAGTGCGTAAACAAAACTTTGAGAATTTTAAAGAATTTATCTTTTGGTATGCTCAATTTATATGTATATTTAATAAATTTAAGTAAGGAAATTCAAGAAAGAATGAAGTACACAATGACGATTTCTACAATTCTTTACAATTATTATTTTACTTCTTGTAGTACATTTCCTTTATATCTATCACATATTCTTCCACAGCACTTGCTGGCACAATTTATTATTTCATAAATATAATTCATATAATCTCTTTGGACATTCTTTATGTTTTACTGAATTATTATAATAATAAATTTCACCAAATTTTATATCAGACAATACTGACTAATTTAATGAACAAAAACCCATATATTAAAACACGATTAAATGTAAATCATGTACAAACAATCTGGTACCAATGACTGAAAGATAGAGAGAAATTTATTCCAACAAAATGTATGAATAACTTAAAATATCAACACTACTGTATTTTTCAGAAACATAGAATAACTGTTATGTTTCATCATAAATTATGGTAATATTTCGTTATAATTTCCACATAATTCACAGCCAAATATTTGAAAATTATTCAGGTGCATTGTTTTAAATTTCCTTTTTCAGTCTTCGCAATAAAATGTTAATATATTTAGATTGCCAGGTTTTTCAATAATATCTGACAGCACTGCATTCCGACTTTTGAAATAATGTTTGCTTCGAAACCGACGATATCCATAAGTGCTCAACGAAATGATTATGATTTCCGGCAATAAATGATAAGTGTTCTTCCTTGCTCAGGTGTCATTGATTTAAGTAGGTACTTAAGATGATCCCAGATATAAGAAGCTGATACTTCAATACATTTAGAAGATTCAATATAATAAGCTATTTTTTATGGGCACCTGAATTCTTTATCAATAACTTAATTTAAAAAAATCATGTTCTTTTTTTCTGTTTTAATATAATTTACATTTTTACGCGTATCATGTTAGTCTATCTATCTATATATATATATATATATATATATATATATATATATATATAATTTTTATAGATCCTAATAATTTTCATTGATAAGTAGTACCTCTTTATAAAATAATACTTTACAATGGGGATTTTACATAATTGAAAGTTCCTATTTAATTTGATCCTAATTAGCTTGTTCAGTTACAGAAAAAAATGGAACATTCCTCATCCGATGAATAATTAAATGCATTTCATAAGTTTCCAAAATCTGAATATATTAGCTAAACTAAACTGAAGTCAGTGATATGAAATCCCATGTGGGGACCAAGGCCTACAGTGTCCATTTCTATTCTCATGACCGAGTTCTCTAGGGTGCGAAACATATATCCACGTTAGGTGCTCAGCCTAATGTGAAACTTCTTGTGTTTAATACCCAAGAACTCTTGTTACTCAGTTTTATTGTTTTACTGAAGGGATGAAAGGCCCATCTCAAGGATCGAATCTCGTACCTATGTCGGGGGAACAAGAATTGCTTACACCACTCCAACGGGTTTCTAATGAGAATATATAATATTATTTTTATTTAATCACAGTAAACTTTTATGGAACTAAATACAAGCGCATTGTTTTCTGACATGTTACAATATTTCAGATATTACAGGAGAAAAATATATTGAAATACAAGATTGTCTCTAAGGGAATCTTCAGAATTCTATTGAATATGTTCAATATAACTCTTAATAATATTTTAATAAAGTAAAACATTTCTAATTTAATGATGATTTTTTTTTGATAAAAATACTTTTTCATGTTAAAAGAAATTTTTTTCAGAAAAATAAGCCAGGATGTGTTGAATAAATTACATACCAAAGAAAACTCAAATAAACATAAATATTGAAATTTGGAAGCAAATACACATTTAAAGAACCATCGCATGTATATGTAAAATATACATTATTTCAAATAAATATAAATTGCTTTAAGATGAAATCGTATGTATTTTTACATTTTAAAATGAGTTTCAAAAAGTACCGTCATTTAAATAATGTGTTCCAAAATTTTTACTTAACTTTATAAAATACTCTCTCTTTATTCCCATTTGAATCTAACAAATAATCTTATAATGTGTTTTCATTTGCAGAGGCTATTTTTAAAGCCTCTTCCAATTTACAAGAGATATCAGCATGGATAACGCAATAAACATTTAACACGGTTTTTCCTATCTCATGATGCAGCTGATTTTAAGTGCTACATTTATTCTTTTCTCTAAATTCGATTTGCCTAAATACGTAAAGGCTATTTTTTGCTATATTTGAACATTTTAGCTTTTTTAGATAGAAAATTCGTATAATTTCATTCATTGTTTTATTTCTAATAGATTATGAATTGCCTGTTATTTGTTTTATTTTACGAGAAAAAATGTATGCCTAAGAAAATATTTAATCATAATATTTCAGAATGTATTTGCAGTGAAAGAATAATTAATATGCGTGAAAATAATACACGATAAACTGAATAAAAATATATTATTAGAGCATTTTTAGTGTTGATTTTTCTATTGAACATGTATAGATGGAATATCTTTGAATATTTTATAATGAAAACAATGCACTAGTTAAAAAATTCTGATTTCTGGAATTATATTTGCTAAGCAACAAACGTTTTTTCCATTTCTATCAATTTGCGATTATAAAGAAAGGGTATATTGAAATGTCTTTATTTAATACATTTCAATACTAAGTAACTGCTTAGAGCTAAATTTATCCTGCAATATTTTATTATCTCTCATTTAACAGAATAACGCAGCAATATGATAAATTGTGTACTTTTTATTTTACTTATTCAAAGACGGCAATTGTATTTATTAAATATAAATTTTTCATGGAATAGAAAATTAATTTTAACTTCATTAATAACTTTTTTATATTACTTTGAAAAGTATTATTTATTCACTAAAATTACTGCTTAATATGTATTTACTTGATGATATCGTTTTGAGAGCATAATAAGATTTAAATATTCTAAGCATAATAAAATAATACACGGGACACACTAATTAGAAATTGTTAGTTAGTAGCAATAGATCAGTTAAGTAACTATGTAACTATCATTTAACTAAGTAACTATCATTTAGATTAAAGGTTATTTAATTTGATTTCTATAAAATTCTATAAAGAGATTTAAATAGAGAAAGGGAGTAAAACGTACGTAAACCTAAAAGAAAAAGATGGCTAACAAATGGTACGTTGAAAATAATTTTCTCAGGTTAACATGAAACAGAAATTAAATTGAAAACAAATATAACTAATGACAAAATTCCTAATTTAAAATAAAAGTGTAAAAATGATTCTTATGAAACATATTTACGTTTATAGCTTTTATAAATCACACGTATAATTTATTATTATTTTATCAAACTTGTTTAGTTTTGTTTTAGCATTTATTTCCTTTTGTAAATTTGCAAATGAACATTAATCAAGGACAATATCAGAACTTTCAACTAGAGGTACAAAAAAACAAACAGGCGGGATTTATTTATAATTCCTATGTATTAAACTAAGAGAAATGACAAAACAGATGGTGTATGGGTGATACAGGCAGTACTCTACGGAGCTATGACGCAAGCGAAGGTTATAGCTCCGTGGAGAACTTACATCACACTTCGCCCGCACACAAACTGAACAATACAATTATGATATGACGACTAATACATCATATACCTCACATAGGAAGAACTACAGACCGCATAATGTCAAAAAATGATGAAGAACACATTAATGAACTTTACTTGGAGAAGAAAACACGTTATAGCAAACAATTATTTTCAAATATCAGTTACATATATAGGGTGTGGTTGATAAGCTGAAACTTTTTCAGCCAGACCCACACATGCCCTATCAGATTCGTGTCTGATAAGAATGATCTCCATTCTATGCAAGTAAAACCCTTCCTTAAGACAGTTCTTAATGATATTCAAATGTTGAAGATGGGTTCTACTTTCCTTAAAAACAAATTCAGCTTCCAAGGAAAATTTTTTAACCAACATATGTCTCTAGAATGATGTACTTATAAATTTGGTATGTCATGGAGGCTCTTATTTGAACATGCAAATCTGCTCTGAAGCTTAGTATATTGTCTGGACAAATGAGCTCTCTTGTACCACTGTAACGTTGGCATTCAATAGTGTCATATTGTAGACACTGGGTACAAGGTGTCCCCACAAGAAGACCAGGCATGATTCGGATTCCAAGCTAAATCGTGACTCATCGAAAAAAATAACATTAGTCTACTGTAAAAGTGTCAAAATTGCATGTTCTCTATTCAAGATTAATAACTGGTGACAGTTAGTTGCCATGAGTTGAACACATAGATAGATCGGCGAGCATATAGATTATACTATCCCAAAGTTCTGTACATTATTTTGCCTTGAAATAGTGAAATTGTACTGTAGTGACATAATACTGTAGATAGCAAAATTGATGTATCCACTTCTGTATTCCATCTGTTTTTTTAAGTTACTGATAATTATGGGTTGCTTTTAGACTTCATCACACGGTTCAACATGTATTGTAATGCCTACTGACAGTTTTATCAACATGGAATCGTTGGCATAGCCCAGAAATAACACTTATGCCGATTCCAAGTTCTTCATCTACTCCGAACTGCGTATGCCGGCATTCTGTGTCACCAAAAAACCTACCACGTAAAACATCATCCACATGGGCCTTCTAGTCATAGCACTAGCGTCATACAGACTGGTTATAAACATGCTTCTTTTTGTGTCATAGGTCCTTATACACCTCTCTCATAACGTCTTGTTATCTGGCGTCTTCCTGTAATTTGGTTATATTGCTTGGCTATGTGTGTGATATGTTGTACAATGTTTGACCATGTGTTTGCCATTTATTCATTACATCAGATGTTAAGTTCTGTACAATCCATTAAAATAAATGAAGAACGGCCAGATATAGAGGGATTATTTCATAAGGAAATAAAATTTGTCATGACTTCAGCTAATATTACATTCATAATGAGAATAATAATTATAAAAGTTTTACGAAATGGTATGTATTAGCATTGTTCTATTATATAAATGTCTTGTTTCTTGATTAAGTGTCAGTGACTACTATATATATATATATATATATATATATATATAGTATATTTAGTTTTGTTCATCATTTTTGATTTTACCGAAGCGTCATTTTCATAATCTGTTCTGATTTACACCTGGAAAATAGTACATCAATTAAAAGAAAATATGTTTCCAATTATTATAAATTAAATGCTATATTGAAATGTACAGAACTTTTTTGCAATATGATATTAAAATTTATTTGCTGATTACTTAAAAATACATGGACATGCAAAGTCAAACTACAATCGATACTTAATTCAAAATTGAATAATTTATCAAAGTAGAAAACATTATTTTAGTTATTTTAACTAAAGAAAATACAGCAAAAATCGATAAAATATTCCATGTTTTGGACATAAAAAATGTAGGTCAATAGTTCGATGATGGATAAGTTCATTAACTTTTTCTTCCTATTTCCTTAATCCTGTATGAAACATTTTTATATATCTTTGTAGGAAATCGCTAAGCCTAGTTCCCTTAATTGATAATCGATTCACTTATTTCAATCGATTTTACTGCTTTCAGTTATGCCATATAGTAGTATGAATATTTGTTTTCCCATAATTCTTAATTAAAGAAGTATTATACATTTTATATTTGATTGTATAATATTTCGTCGAAAAGGAAAATTTCAAAAATATATTCTAAAAATTATTTCGATCGGGAAATGTAGATTTCAGTCTCTCTAACTTCAGTTTCTTGAAGAAAACTATTGCACTACCAAACTGCAATGTATTTTGTAATAATTTTCTTCTGGGTATTCCCATGTTACATCTTATTATTTTAAGTACTTAATTTTGGAGTAACAAAATAGTCGTAATTTTTATAATAATCAATGTTGTTTGGAAAACAAAGAAAAAAATATACTCTAATCTATTAAATAAGTTTTATATTCATTTATACTTTTTCATAAAATTTTATCTAGTATATTAAATCAAGGTATGTAAATGTAGACGATATTTATTCACAAAAAAAAAATCAAAGGAGGATTGATTTCATACATTATAGTATACAGT
>JAPDSC010048138.1:2135-55077 GCA_026290005.1 Latrodectus geometricus
AAAAAAAAAAAAGCATGAATTAAATGGAGAGAAGAAAGAAAAAAACGTTAATAAAAAATCTAATCAAGCACACTTTTGGCATTTTTGCAGAGAAAAGAATTTTATATTTTTATTGCTGTTGTCGAGGTGAGGATGGTCTATTCGAAAAAATTGTGGAGAGGGTCTGGTTGGATTTCGCATAGTTGGTTATGACGATCGAGAAGTTTTTGTGAGAGAATTATGTGAATTATTTTATCAGGTGAGGATCATTAATTACAGGATCTACAACACACTCGAGATTTTTGGCGTAATTTCATGCTGTTGATCACTGGAAGTCGTAAAGTAGTCTCAGTTTATTGCAATACATTTTTCGTAAAGTATGGCAAAACGATTGGAAAATTAATATTGCAAAGTCAAACTTTGTAAGTGCCTTTCAAACTCATATAAACTCAATTAGGGGGGAAAAATCATTGAATCAAAAAAGTTTAACAAATAAGTTATGTTTATAAATTAATATCTATATTGTTAATATAGATTTAAAGTAAAAATTGCATTAATTTATCAATTATATTTATAATATCTAAGAAATATAAACATGGAAGTTATAAGGAGCTCACCGTAGCCTAGAGTTATGACACCGTTTTTCACAGCCAAAGGTCCCATCCACAAAGGAATAACTGTCGATATGTGTTGTGTTTCTGCAAGTGTGTGCTTGGGTGTTTTCAAGTTTTCTTGTTTGCGATATTTGATCCTCTATCTATAAAAAAGATCTTTAATGACTTAATGGTTTCCCTCAATATCAACAATCTGAAGCGTCTCTTGTGCGAGCATCGATTGGCTGGCTGACCATATTCTTCCTCTTTGGATTGGTATGTGTATTGAGGGCGTGTCTATGTTAATCTGTGACGTATATATCCTTCTACTAGAGTTGTAAGGATGTAAAGAGGAGGGTACTTGCTCAGGTATGACCTCATCACCTAACTGGTTCAAAATTACCAGGCGCTTTGGGAAGGGCGAGTATTCTGAACTCATCAGCGTTGTTGTTGCACCAGCACACTTCCCTTTACCTAGCTCTGAGTTGAAATCTACCAATTAGAAAAAGCAGCCAGGTGGGATATTTAGAAGCAACGATCAAGCAGAAAACCCCCTAATTCTTGACCTGCTATCCCCAAGGGGTATCATTTCACATGGAGGACATTGCCATCACGAACTATTTAAAGTGCCCCAGCCACCTTTAGCGAACACGACAGACTTTCCTTTAGGTCGAGATTCGAACTTACTACATTCCGAATGAATGTCCTAACCGATCAAGCGACCGCGACCTCATTTAAACTTAAGGTACAATCTGGGGCTTGCCTGCATAGCTATGCATGTATCGATAATAATAAAAAAAACTCTAGGAAAAGAATTTCTGCAGTTGGTATTGAAATAACCTTCGGATAGTAATCAGACCATTACATTGTATCAAAAATATCTATTGACTGTTTTGAAATCATCTTTCACTCTATGCTTTGTTGCATACAACTTCCGTCTCATTAACTATTTTATTTAAATCTGATCATATAAAATATGAATGCGTATAAAATCCCAGCAAATATCTTTATCCTATTTAAGAACATATAGAATGTCCAAAATAGTTGTCCACAATAGATGGTTTTTGAATAGCTGTTTTAGCTATTTCGTCATCCACACCACACTAATAGAAGTACATAAGATCATACGAAAATCTATTAATTTATATAAGTTTTCCTACATAGAAAGGTTTCCGACATAGTCAAGTATCGAACTCTCAGTCTCATGGATTAAGCAACGATACTTTTTCACGGCTTGAGTACAATATCTCTTTGAAAATTTAAAATACGATTAAATTGTTAATTTTAATTCAAAAAGAAAATCCAATGACCACTTAATATATTTTATGGTCCGTTTCTATTCCAGTAAAATATATAAACATGTATTTTGGCAAGAATAAAACATTTGTGATAGTTTTCATTCTTTTTTTTTACCACGGTTCGATTAGGGTTATTCTATATAAATTCGCTTTAGATAAAGAATTTCCTGCTGAAATCACACACCGGTCAAAAGAGAAAGAAAAAAATCGAGTGTATCGGCCAGTAGACGATCGATTTGGTGGAAAAGTAAAGGCGAAAAGACATCGGGTTGGATAAATAATAATAAAAGAAAAAAAGATGAAAGAAATCGACTCAAAAAAAGAAAGAAGAAAAAAGGGGTAGAGAAAAGTCAGCAAGTGGACAGTGTCGCGATAGATGGTTTCTTGCTGTCAGCGGCGGTCACACAACAGTTTATTATCGGCCGAGAACAGTTATTGTGGTTCTGTGAAAAGCTATTTTTCCATTCCAAGCCAACAATCTAGCCAGAAAGGATTTTTCCCGCCTTGGAAAGGGAGGCTTTCACAGGATCCATTGTTCTTTCTTTGCACTTGCAGGAAACGTCAACTTCGTTTCTCTTTTCTCACCCCTGCACTTTTCTTGGGTTCTTTTGTTTCTGGGCTAAAGGATAGTTGTTGTGGTTTGGGGGGAGCCTCGAATTTTTTTTGAGATTCACAGTGAATTCGATTAAATTTTTACTACATTATAAACATGACGATCAAAAAATTCATTTAAAGAATCAAATTTTAATTGTTCTAAAATATATTGTGTTTTGATTTATTTCATTAATTAGCAAAGTTTATTTAATTAAATTCAGAACTATACATATTTAAAAAAAAAACATAGTACCTTTTAATTATAATTCATTTTTCGTAGTTAATGTTTCTGATTTTGCTTGTACAAATTACTCCAAACAAAAAGAAATATTTAATATTTGAATAGAAATTGAAACACGTGCAATATGAATTTAATCTATATAGTTTAAATTATCAATGTTGTTGTAGTCGTGTGCCAGCAAGTCTGGCAATATGGGGTGCGTTGCTCCTCTTTTCCAACTGAACCGTATTTGGTGTGGAGTCCCACTTCCTCAATACACACATGCCATAGAGACCCGTTTATAGGGTAGGCAACCATTCACACACAAAGAAAGGACAAAGACAAGAAAGAGAGTACATCTATGCCCGAGCCGAGATTCGAACCCAGGTCTTCCCAATCCGTAGTCAGGTACGCTACCCACTAGACAGGTTGGGCGGCTAAATATTTTGAATATTTAGAGTATGAATCTTAAATAGAAATGATAAGGAATTTAATCATAATATTCTAAACTCCTTAGCTTTTTTTTTCACCAGCACATTTTATTATACCTAGCCCTGAGTAGGGTTTTAGCAGTTAGGGTAAACAGCCAGGTGGGAAACTTCATAATTTAGAAGCAATGATCAAGCAGAAAACCACCAACTGCCACCCTCAGAGGTATCATTTCACATGAAGGACATTGCGACAACGATCTATTGAACCCAAGTCGCCTTTATTGAACACAACGGATCTTCGGTTAAACCGAAATTGGAACTCACCACCATCGATGCCCTCACAAACCAGGCCACTATGGTAGGTTAAGGCATAACCTGCTGTTGCATATATTTACATTTTTCCATTCACATCATTTGCTAGTTATAGTCGCGCGCCCACGACCTATTCAACGTGCCCAGCCACTTTTAGCGAAGGCAACGGATTTTTTTAGGATCGGGATTCGAACTCGCTTCCTTCCAATCTATAAAGCAAAGCAAACTTTCCCCTATATAAGCAAAGTAATATGTAAATCAAAGCGATTATGCAAATAACATAGAAAAAATAGGTGAAATATAAAGAAAGATTGAAATAAAAAAGTAAAAAATATTCATCAAAATAAACCGTAATTGTTTGCATGAATAACTATCTATTTGCTTAAAAGGTGTTTGTGTAAAATTCAAAATCTTGTGAAAAGAAACTATATGATTGAAGTATTTCAGGGAAATAGAATTATATTTAAATACATTTTTACTAGTTGTTTCAAAAAGAATCACTAAACTTTGACATTACGGACTAAAGTGATATTATAGAATGTATACAACGCAGACAATTATGAGCCATATTCAAATATGGAAATGGAGAAAACCCGGAATGCATTCTGTACATAAAGTAATGAAAAGCGCAATTGTCATTCAGTTTAAGTTGATCAACAATTACTAGCATTGAACTCGGGACCACTATAATAATGAACCACTTAATCCGAAACTATGGAGTACATTCTGAGGCACATCCAAAAGATTTCTAGTCTAAATTGGACAAACTATTAAACTTGATATAATTCTTAATTTTGTGAAGACTTTAACAATAAAAAAATAATGTCTTTGTATATTATGGGACATAAAAGTTAGCAATGATAACTAAAAAAGAATTTAGAATTAAATAATTTACTTTTGTCTCCAAATTTCATACCATTTATTTATTTTAGTGAATATAAAGGTAAAGTATTTATGTGTTTTTCTTCTTTTTAATATAATACTTCTAAACTATGTAGATTGCTATATCCAAAAAATAGTATATAGCGTTTTGTACTATATATTAAGATAATCTTAATATCATACATTAAGAAAAAAAGAATTTAGAATTTTGATGTTCAATTCCATCACTAATCAACCACATTTTTAATTTAAAGTAAAAAAAAATCGAGTTACTTAAGTTTATATTTTTGATATTTCAATCAAAATGACAGAAATATAACAATTTACCATTCCATTCTTGACATAAAATGAGGAAAGTGAATCATCATTCGGAGAAAACCATTGCGATTCAAACTAAGTGAATAGAAAGTTCTTCTATTAAAAAAGTGCCCTTTGGATACAGCGATCTAATTTTTGTTCGAAAATAACTATGCATTTCTGCCTTATTAAAACTGAAGTGGCTTCTCATGACGAAAATAATAACGCAGAGGATGCTGGGAAGGTCTGTCAGTGTGCACTTCGGCGAGGGTTACCACAAGTTTTCTCTTTTTTTCTCTGTGCACGGAATTCAAGGACGCATGTATTCCACATGTCTGTAACGGAAATAAGCACTTACTACGAGACTTCCAATTTTTGCGAGGAGTTATAACCAAAGTAATTGAGGGGATTCTTCAATTTAACCTTTTTTTTCCAGATTGTTGTTATGTTTTAATGACTAATAAGCGTACCAACTTAAAAATGAGTTGGAACATTTTTGAACCTATCAGGCTTATGGTTGGAAGTCACGTGATATGCATCAAGATTTTATGCAACAATTGGAGAGTTTTAAATTGGTGGACATAGAACTTTATTAATTTGATTCTGTACCTAAAATAGCTTGGGTTTTCCTTATTTTACTTAAAGACAAATGAGGTAAATTTGTTGCTATAATATTAGCTTTTTCTTCTATGAAAAATGAACAAAAGACAGATTTTATTATTTTGCTTTCAAGCAATGAGGAGAAAATTAAATAGGAATATTTTTTTAATGATTTTTTTCATTTATATATTTTTTTGAATATAAATTCTAAAAATATCCTAAAAGAACATCATTTTTAATATTTTATATTTCCATACAATTTCCTTCAAATAATTGGAGATTTATTGTGGGGGAGTTAGTCAATGTAAGGGTTAGGAATTAAGACACTATAAAGAATAGAATAAAAAATTTTCTTAAGACTTGAAACTTATCTCAAAAATATTCGAATGTTCGCAATTACCTATTTTGATACCTAGAGAATATATTGACACCATTTATAAAATCCAATTTAAATTTATATTTTCGATATTTCAATTGAAATGACTTGTAAAAATAAAACAGAGAAATAAAAGTTTTCATTCACATAAGGATTTACTTTGTGAATGGTACTTAAGAAAATAAATCTAGTTTAAAGATAAATTGACGTATTTTAAAATACGTGAAAAGTTGTACCTGTTTGCGTGGGTGTAAGGAGGAACAAATCAAGGGACTTGTTATAGCTCTGCTATAATAAAGAATGAGCATCATCACAAACTATGACCAGGGTTTCGCAAATGTTCTTTTTTTACTATTAATAAACGTTTGACATAATTATTTTGTTCTTTGTAATAAACTTAGATGAACAGATGCTTTAGAATGTACTTGGGCAATATATCGCACGCATTGCAACAAAATAGATAGTTTTACGTTAAAAAAATTCTAAAAATATTGCGGGAGGGGGGGGGGTAACTATATTTTCACAGCAAAATAGAATGTAAGACATTTTTACAACGCAAAAAAATAAATACTTTGGCATTATATTTGAATTAAGTACCATGGTATTTAACATCATAAAAAGTTTCAAATTTCTTGAGTCGTCATTATCTATAATTGAGATTGGAAAGTTGTCAAGTTTAAAACCCCTTTAAATAACACATATATAGCTTAAATTAAAAATTATAGGATAAAATTGATAATTTTAGTGCAATATTACATTTATATTAGTGTGGGTATTGCACACTAAAGAATATCACAATTTATATATATATTTTTTTATTTTATTTTACAAGGATAAATTATTTCGCCATAAAGTATCGATAAGAAGCATTTCAAATAATGATTAAAAAAAAACTATCAATAAGGTTATTACTTACAATCTGTGTATAAGGAATGCCTGAAATTGCTTTAAAATGTAAATAAATTCATATGCATGCGTTCTAAAGGAATGTTTGTATCAACAGATATAAATATTTATGCGTTCCTTTTGCATCTCTGTTCATGCAGCTTTACATTTTGCCCTGTACTCATCATCATACACATGGAAATACATTTAATGTATACGCTAATATAAACATTGTGTTGATTTCTACGCATCAGAATTTATGTTCAAATACAACGATATGATGAATATGTACAAATATGTAACGATAAATACAAATATGATGAACACATGCAAGTATGATGTTATATACAAAGATGAGAGATGAGCATGCCGATAATCACATAGAAGTGATATGGATGCAAAGTGACGTGGAATGCAAATATATCTCATGTGCATGCTGATATACATGATGCACTGATATGTACACATGATAATGTCCATACGAATGGAGATCTTATACATACTTATAAACACTATTTTGGTGTTCATAAATTAAATAAGAACTTGTTTTACTCCTGTCTAAATGAGAAAGATTGTTGCTTTAATTTACCAACATCAAAATGTGTAAATTAGTGTGTACATGATACGTGTAAAATATATGCATATTAGCATCAAAATATGCTAGATTTTTTTTTTAACCATAAAGTGGTTGTTTTTTCATTACAGTTGAGATGATGTGTACGTCACTTTATTTTACTTATAATTGGTCTTAAATAATTGTAATAAAACAAATAATCATTTTTATTAATGATGCTGAATATTCAATTTTGTCCACCCATCAAAAACAAGTAAATGTGTCAGTGGGATTACCTCTTGAGAGTGAGCAGTTGGAAAGAAAATTCTGGCCAATATCTTAGTGGGATTGGTTGTATTATATATTCTTGGAGATTTTGTCTCTCTCTTGATATCACTATTAAATAATTAATACTTATTAATCATTAAGTAAAGATAAATTTATTTCATGTAGCACGTAAAGCACACGTTAAATATTAATATTTGACTGTTTATGCAAGCACAATAAATAAATCATAGCATCTACTTTATGATTAGTTTACAACGACAAAAAAGATTTAAATGTTTTTTTTTTAAAATAATTTTTGCCTCAAATCTGAAAAAGTATACTTAATTTGTGTGACTCTTTATGCGATGATTATATGACATAATGTTATTTACTCTAATATCTCTAGACTTTATATTATTACTCATTCTAATTTTCTAAGATTTCTCTAAAAAGGCTTTCTATATTAAAATATTTTTGATAAAATCTATTTGGTAATAAAATTACTTTAAATGAAAAATATGCTAAAAAAAAAATAGCTTAGACGTTATAGGAAACTGATATAGTATTGTTTTTATTGAGATTATTTTCCTAACAATAGCAACTGGTGACAAGCAAAGAAATGCAATATTTTTCTATCTATAACTATCAGGAAATATTTTCAACAGACAAATTTTCCAGCCCAAAATTAAAATTATGGGAAAGCTGAAAAATAATAAAAATAAGGCCAGATAAAAAAGAAGATAAATAAATTCATTGAGAATTTTCTTTTTAATTTGGTTTAGAAATATGTCCATATGATACAAAAAAGTGAAATAATTACAATGTTAATTTTTAAAATAGAAAAACTAAAGCAAAATAACATAAGAAGATAAATATGATTTTTCTCATGTTTTTATGAAACTAACTGCCAAAGAAAAAAAATCACCATGAGTCTGATACTTAAATTTCACTTTAATTATGTTATTTTTTTCCCCAAAACACAATTTTTTTTAAACTGATATCTTGCATGCTCCTTATTTTGTTCTGCATATTTTAAATTTTAAAAATTTGTTTTTCTCTCAGAGAATATCGATATGATCAGAAGGGGGGGGGGGACATTCTTTGAAATCAACTGCTGTGTCTTCAAAGGAATGCGGATTGCTTTTGTTGATGAATGCGAGCTTCCATATCGGTTCTCAGTGATCCATGGCACAGAGTTTCGAATGCCTCAATTTAAGACGGTTCCTCTTCCAGCTCCTTAATCAATAAAAACTTTTCTCTCCGAGCATTTCCACCAAGAAACCTCAAGGTAAGCACTTCCCATAAAAAAGCAGCCAGGATATTTCAATCAGGGGGCTTGCCTTTCACTGGGGCCTGCTCCCTCTCCTTTTTCACTCACTTTCTTCTCCACATCAATTCAATGAAATCAAGGAAAAACCATGGGAGCAACTGTAACCGTTTCAAACAGGAATTGGAAACCCACGGGTAATGAAACCCAGGGAATGAACAAAAAAGGGGGTGGGGTGGAGGAAGAAATGAATCCCTTGTACCAGTAGAGGTAAATCCTGGCGACATTGGTGTAAAAGCTGATAAAAAGAATTCGTATTGCCGAGGGAAATGTCAAAGGGGTTGGGGGATATAAATTTGATTTGATTTTTTTTTATCTCCACAGCAAAAACCACGTTGTTAAGCTGAAATTTGAATAAAACTTTTGCTTCTTGTGAAGTGTAATCTCTTAAGGGAAGGAAGACATGAAACTAGTCTCCATTTTTTTCATAGTCCAAGTGAATTGGAAACAGCACTAAATTACTGCATCCCAAGAATTATCACTTATTTTTTTAGAAATCCTTATGAAACTAAGGAAAGAAATTTTTTCAACATATTTTTTTTTCTATCAGCTTAGCGTTTTTATAAGCATTTTCTTATATTTTTCAAGAATCAACGGTTATAATAATTCTGAATTTTTCAATCAAGAATTTAAAAATTTCAAATAGTTTGTACTAAATTTTTCAAGTCAAATGTTTATAAAGTAAAAAATATCCAATTTATTCCTTATTATTACCAAATTTTTATTACTAACATTAAAAATTAAAAAAAATTATATTCCGAATTATTACGAAATAGGAAACAGTACAGAAAAAATGCATTCAAAAGAAATATTAACATAGTTTAAAAATTAATTTAATTTGTCATGCTCCAAGCTTATTGCGAAGTTAAAAAAAAATTAATAAAATAAAATAAAAACTGGAAATAGATGCACTTATGAAAACAAAATAGTCCTCCCGACTAACGAAGAATTGATTGCAAATGTAAGAAAATTTTTTTAAGATTTACTTAATCTGTGCCTCAACGACTATTTCTTGTACCTGATGTATAATCATACGACCTTCCTTTAAAGATGATTTCGATTAGCTGTAAACATCCAAAAAAGAAGAAGGAATCAAACCACGAGCTTCTGATCTGTAGAAAAATATTTCTCACTAACCATACGGTTGTAGGTTGGTATTCAATGGCCAGAAGCGGGCTTGAAGGAATTCCATTTGTTTCAGTTTTATTCTTCGTGGGTATAAAGCTCAAAATAAAAGCTGGACATTTAAATTTTATAATTTAACATTTAAAATATCTAATTCTACATGATAAATCTACTCATTTTCAACTCAAACATGTTTAAGAATCGGAATTGTAGATTCACAAAATGTACCATAATACTCAAATGCATCAACAATTATAATTTAATTTATTTACCACATTCTTACTTAGAAAATCTATGATAAAAGCAAATATATATTTGAGACTGTTTCCAACGTAAAGTATAATCAAAATAAAGTTCATTTTTGATTCATTGATTAAAAGTAAAATTAGCCTTTTAGATAAAGAAAAAATGTTTCGAAAAAAAATTAAATATATATGTAATTACTATTTTGAAAAAACGAGTAAATCAATATTTTAAATGCAAATATAATTTTAATTTCCAATGTGAAAAAAAGCTTATTTTTATGTTCTTACTTAAATAGGAAATAAAAACGAAAATATAAGATACCATTTTTGAAATGAATGTAAATATTTAATTTTTATTATTTCTTATGAAACAAAAATAATTAAGAATGTGTGGGTTAAAACTCAAATATTATATTTGTTACATATTTTATGGCAAACAGAAACTAAATGATTGTTTAAAATTACTAAGCTCACTGTTTCTTTTTTCATAAGATAAAAATGAAATATCGAAAGTTTTAAATTTTCAAAAGTTGTGTCTATCTAAAAAACTTTTAATTATATTCTAATTGGGTTCATTGGTATATAAGTAGTGTAAAAAATTAAAGAACAGCACAAGCTGTAAATAAAATGAAACCCCCTACAGCTTTAAGAAATCTCTTAAAACACAAACGCTTTTAAAGTTTCACTGTACTTTATATATATATATATATAAATTAACAAGGTTTGAAATTAAATTGATGTTTTTGATTATACTGATGATTTGTGCAGGGTAATAATTTTATCATTTTTAATAAAAGAGATTTTTGTATTTTTTAGGAGAAAATGGTTTATTTTTCTCAGATAGGATTTCTGATTTTCCTTGACTAAATAATAAATGCGATGAAAACATAAAATTTATGAGGAAAAGAGAGCTTTGTTTAGAAATTATCATAAAAAGGGATAATTCTCCAATAGAATTAATTTTTAAATATTTTTCAACAATACTTCAAAATGTCCAATATAAAAAAGCTTTATTTTGTGACTTTTTAACAAAGAATCACAGGAATGTGATTTTCTGACAATTACAAATTTTTTTTATAAAAACTTTTTTGTACTTGTTTTGTTATTTTGTCTGTAAAAAGATTTTTTTCTGCAATTAAAAAAATTATTTTTAAAATGTTTGCTTTAAATATTTCGTACACGATTATATTTTACTAGTTAAGTTACTTTAAATCACTTAATATTTTTTTTCTTTTTCCAATAATGATGTTTTGTACATGGGGAATTTTCTGCAACCGGTAAACAGAAAAAAACTTTGAAAACGATTATTTAATTTTTAAAAAATTCAGAAGTTTCAAGAAATATTCGTCTGCAAAATAGAAAAACGTTACGAATTAAATTAGCAAAAGTTCTTGAAGTTAGTAAAATTTATAATAAAGGTAGTACAATGAGTTTTTGATACTTAAAACTTAAAACTAAAAACTTAAAACTGAATTCTTTTTCTAATTGTTGTTGTCTTGAGCCAGCTCGGCTGACAGATTGGGGTGCGCTGTGCTTCACTTTTCTAACTGAATCGTAATTTGGTGTGGAGTTCGACTGCCTCAGCAAATACATGCCATAGGTACTCGTTTATAGGGTAGGCAACCATTCACAATCCATTTGTTCAGTTAAAGAACAAAGACAGGAGAGAGAGAAATTACATTTATCCCCGAGCCGGGATTCGAACCCAGAACCTCCCCATCCACAGTCAGGAACGCTGAACACTGGACAGGGTGTGTGTGGGGCTTTTTCCTAAATTAATTCTTATGAACAAATAAATTCCTTATAAAATCAAGAAATATTAATTTTAAATGAACTTGCATTTTTACTAATTAAAATGCTTGTTTATAATATTTTCAAATTTGAAAAAAAAGATATCTCTTAAGCAAAATAAACATAACAAATCTTAGATGGTGATCTATATTTGACTAAATCTATCAAAATAGCATTACATACATTATCACATTTTGTTATGATTAGTTTTTAAACAACGCCATCCTCAGAAACAGTTAAAAGAAACGACCGTGAGGAAAGCCGTAATATCCCCAATGAAGATTACCCGTCCACAAAGTTATCTACCCGCTTGTGGTAATTAAGAAATATTCCTCTCTCCTACTTCCGCTGGAACTAGAGGGCGGAAGTCTTATAAATCCAATTGAAATATCGCTTGGCTTGGGTGTAATTTTTAAACTATCCATTACAGCTCCCCGCGTTCCATTGAGCTTTAACATCAATATTAGAACATTAAGAAATCACAAGCTCCAAAACTTTCTCTCTGTTCTATCTTTTAACAATCTCTTTTCTGGAGACAGCTCCCCCGACTTTCACCACAGTTGGGAGAGAAAGTGGTACAAGCCAGAGACAATTGGTTGCTCGGCAGCTGCTTTTTTCAGAAGTGGATACTCTTAATGAGATATAATTTCATTCGTTATTTTGGCTGTAGAATTTTATGAAATCAAGAAATTTTTTAAGAATTAACTTTCTTAACGATATTACTATTTGATTTTATTATAGTATAAAATGATTAAACCTGAAGTGTTATCACGAAGAATAATAAAAAATAGAATTAATGAATTCAAACGATAACAATCATGCAATATTTTTTATAAGGAATAAGAAAAAATATTTAGCTTTATACATTCCTTAAAAATACTTGTTTGTAAATAGCTTACACATTTTTGAGAATAATGATAAAATATTATAAATATTATTTATATTTACATCAAAAATATTAAACTCTTTTGTATGTCCTTTTATGAAGGATTCAAGATTGATTTTGAGACTTGTATGTATTCAGTTTACTTAATGAATTACAATTAAAAATAATTACAATCTGATGTTAATTTATATAATGTGAACAAAAACTTCTATGTTTTCGTATGTAGCATTTTAAAAGTATTCTTTAGTAATTGAAAGGACCAGGCAATACTTTATTTAATCCAAAATACTGATATCAATCAATAAATCTGACTATAAGTTCTTCAAGAGAAGTGGGATTCTTTTCAAAACATTTATGGCAAGAAATATTTATGAATACAATATTAGGTTCCAAGTATAAAGTATAAAATTAAACAAATCTCTATCAGTTAAAATTAATTAGTAAATTTTAAATGAATTCACTATGTAAATTTAAATTAATAAACGATAAATTATGTTAATTACAATTTGGTAATCTTATAACTTATGCAGTGTTTTGAAACAGTTTAAGTAAGTTTCGTCAGTTGTAGATTGGTAAATGTGTCTTTTACGTTATGTAATAAAACAGCTTAGGTAAAGCCAATAGTAAAATATTTCAGCCAATTACTCGCAATTATAAGTTTATCTTATTGGAATAATAGAATAATCAATAAAATTGAAACCAATTCTATTTATTCTACACTCTAATTAACTCATTAATTACTGAAGTCCTTTACAAAAGTGTTCCAAATATTGATATTATTCACTTGAATTTCTTTCAACATTGTTCGATAAAAATAAAAGATATTTAAATCACGCCCGGAATACGATACCAATTAAAACTGCAGGACGATAATCTTTCGGACGAGAAATGCTTTTAAAAATCATCCAACCGATCGCAGCGCTACCACGCCACTTTCGCCGGAACTAGGAGAGCTTTGTGTGTACGAACTCAGTGACAGGTCTCGTTTGTAGTGATAGATTCTTGCTAATGACTCTGCCACTGCTCTTCTCTCTTTTAAAAGATGCGGGGAAAGAGAGGGACTCACAGAGAGAGGGACGAAAGCATCTCCAATTAAGTGGCAGGTTCTGATGTCTTGTCGTAATAAGATTGATGCGAATCGAAAGTAAGTTGTAGAACAAACCAAATTACTCATATCAGACTATACAACTGGATGATTCTCTTTTACGATGATTGCAATTCTCATCCGGGCTCTTTTGATGAATAAGCCTTTTTAAATGACCAAGGCTTGTTATGACTATAATTCGATATTGATTACAATAAAATAAAAACATTTGAATTTCTCTTTTTTTATGTTCTAAAGTAATATATTATTGAAAAAAAAGTTCCATGGTATTATAGTAAAATGGGCTGCCTTTGGTTCAAATTAATATTAAAAATGTGAATAGAATTTCAAATTTTAAGACTCTTCAATTTGTGTAATTTACACAAATTGAATGTTAAAAATAGAAGCCGCTTAACAATGCTTTGTAATAATTATTGCTTCCATATATCTGTAAAAGACACATCATAGATTTTTAATCTCATATTTTGATATACAGCAACATCTTATGAGGCAGCAATAGCGCTATTTCGGTCAAATACAGATTGATTAGGGCCACAAGTTTCCGCCCAGCCCATCAAAGGGTCATCTGTTCCAAAACTGAAGTTACATTCATCGCTGGTGGTCTGTAGATAAAAGGTGTTATTACTCTTCACATTTTGTTGGTCCCATATCAGGCGTACATCCATACATTGTGAGATGAACTGTTTCATGTATTTAAAAACAGCTCACAAATGAAAAAAATATTAAATAAAACAACCACTTTATGGTCTAAAAACATTTAAATCGTCCTTGCTGATTCAAACTAGCCATAAAGTGGATGTTATGATTTATTTATTGCTTGCATAAACAATCAAATCATAATACTAATTGTGTTTTACATGCTACATGAAATAAATTTATCTTTACTTAATGATTAAGTACTTATTTTTTAATAGTGGTATGATGAGAAGCAAATCTCCAATAATATGTAACCTAACCAATTCCACAAGGATATTGACCAACATTTTCTTTCCAACTGCTCACTGAAGAGCTCATCCCACTAACTTATTGACTTGTTTTTGATGGGTGGACAAAATTGTATATTCAACATTATCGGTGAAATCGATTATTTGTTTAACTCACAGATCAATTATAAGTGAAATAAAGTGACCTACACATGATCTCAACTGTAACGAATGAAACAACCTCTTTATAACTATAAAAATAAAAAAAAATAAAAAAAATCCAGTATATTTTGATGCTAATATGCATATATTTGACACGTATCATGTGCATATTGATTTGGTTAATATATTATACCAATCAAAGCAAGCATGTTTATGTTAGAATGCATTGATAATAAAAGTTGGGTAAAATAATACCATTTTATAAAAATAGTCTAAGATGAAGTCTTCAAACTGTCGCCATTATAGCATCCAAAGGATGTTAATTGTATATTTTATTGTGTAACACATATTTCTAACTTTGAAAAACGCCAAGCTTTGAAAATTAAACCAAGCTTTATCAAATGCCCATTCTTAAAACCGTTCAATTAGTATTAATATATTCAGTTGTATCATAAAGGAATACATCTTTTTTCAGAGAGCTGCAAGAAATGCAACATTAAACTGTAACTGTCCTCATTAATATTTAGCGCTAATGATGAAACTAAAATATAAATTACGGCCGAAATTAAGATTCATTTATTTTAAAATTTCAATTCGTTATATACTTAATGTAAAAAAATATGCAATTTCGAAATAATTCGATTATTTTTATAAGTACATTTGAAATTTCTCTTTTCGGTTTTGATGAAAGAAATTTTTTTTCTTAATATGTAACAAATCACAAACTTCTCTATAAACTTCTCTATAACTATATATTTAATGATTAAGAAGATAGCAGCCCACCCTATCAAGTGCTTAGACTGTGGTGAGGGAGGTCCTGCGTTAGAATCCCGGCTCGGGCATTGATGTACTTTCCTGTCTTTTTCCTTTCCTAGTATAAATAGTTACCTACCCTATAAACGGGTACTTATGGCATGTGTGTACAGAGGAAGTCGGAATCCACACCAAATTATGATTCAATTGAAAAAGTGGAGCAGCTCAACCCATATTGCCTGGCACTCGGAGGATTATTTCTAAGATTTATCAAAGTAAGAATTTTAAATTTTAAAATTTTAGAAATGAAATGCTAAAACAACATTGAAATTCATATGAGGATAGTGTACGGTACCTGTAAAATGTATAAAAAATTTGTGCATATTTAAAATGAAATTAACCCCTTGACATGCAATGACGACTCGTCATTCGGCAATTGGGGACGCGTCATTGTATATCAGGAGATCTTACGCATCAGTCTGATTTATAAAAATCAAATTTTATGATAGAATGCGCTCTTTCTTAACATCTACTCTCTTTTAAAGTGAGCGAAAAATAATTGATAACTTTCAGTCGCCTTGAGTTCTATTTAATTTGTATGTCAAGGGGTTAATTATCAAAAATTAAAGTAAATAATTCTCTAGTATTGAATATGAAAAGTCATAGATACTTCTTTGACAAATCATTTTACATCTAAGATTTAAAGAAAGTAAGGATAGGTTGCGCTTTTCATCTTTAAATCTTGACTATTTATGACAAATGCTGATTAAAAAAAAATCGTAATTATGTCAGAGTTGCTGAAAAATTTCATTTCTTTACAAATAATTCTAAATATAAATGCAACAAGATCTATTCATTAGATATGGGTATAAATTTATAATCATGAGAGTGCATTTTTTTTTTATTCTTGTTTTAGAATTAACTGGAATTTGGAGTGCATTTGACTGCTTTGGGCAATATACATACTGGAATTAACCTGATTTTAAAACTGATTTTGAATAGTTATTAGTATTTAATCTCAATGTTATTGGCAAACAATTTTTATGTAACATTGTACAAGTCACAAAATTTGGTTAAAAATTTATTTTTGGCTTAATAATTTGGCATCATTTCCTAAGAATAATGTTTGGCCAAATATGATTTCAGTTATTATGAACGTCCCTTAACTTAAATAATCTCTTGCTTAACTCCAGAATCTAGCGTAAGGTTTCATACAATGTATCCAATATATTACTGATGTCTAGAAATTTTTCTGAATAATTAGTCCTAAATATACCGTTTCGGTTGCAAAAATATTTAAGATAAAATAATACAAAATCTTCACGGTAACAATTTCTTTTCAGGTTTTCCAGTCTTATAAATTATATTTATAGTCTTTTTCTTCAAACTGCATGAAATCGGAAAAAATGCCATTTTATACTCTAAAATGTTCGATTTGTAATTGCTTGAAAACTAAAAAAAAATTTATTTCCAGTGAGATGCGAAATAGATAATAGCTCGTCACAATTTCAACAACTTATGTAGCAGAGTTTAAAAAACATATGGTAATTTATAAACTTCAGCAACATGTAATGGTATTCAACTACAGTTTTTTCTAAAAATGTGGGTAAATTTAAAAAAAACAAACATATTTCCTTTTAATTTTAATACTTATTCACCCTCTTATTATCCTTTTAACATGTTGTGTATTCAAAGGAGGGACATTGGTTGAAGGCGGAAAAAACTGGTATTTTTCCCTTACAATTAAACCATTTGTTTTTGTTTTACAATTAAACCATTCACAATTTAAATATTTTTTATGTATTTAACTACAACATCAAATTAACACTAATAGTCAAAATTCAAATGGCGTCAATTCCTTACATCATAAATAAATCTCATAGTACAGACAATTAAATAGTGCGACCCAGCAAATCATGTTTGCATATACAAATCATAAACTTCATTGCATGAACAATAATAACAAAATCATTTTTGATTAAAATTTAATTGCATAGTGTGATTATTCGAACATATTTGTTTTTGGTAACAAATGCTTTATTTTGCAAGGAGGAAATTTCAACTTCCCTATTTTTAGGTAAATTGCAAATTTTTAGATCCACTAAAGTAAAACTTGTTATGACTAGATAAAAAATTACTGCGCGATCAATTTTCATAAATGTTAACTAAACTTGCCAAACCTGTCGATGAAATAAGCAAATAATAGATTGCATACTTTTAACGAAAAAGTACCAAGAGAAGTGCATAGCTTTAAAACCTGTGATCGGATTTGGTCTTACACAATGAAAGACCATTCAATTCTTTATAGTGGTACAGAACGTCTTTTTTCCCAATGGCCGGTACTGGGTGGCTAACCCTTCGCCATAATAAGGCCGGAAATAGTTACTCATTTACCTGGTGAGTACCTGTGAGCCAAGTCTCGAAGGCGAATAACATTACCCACGTCTTACCACCACAAGACCGTTTATAGGGTGGGCCACATTCCTCCATCATCTTAAAAGAAGAAAGGGCAAGGAAAGACAGAGAGAGAAAGGAAACGTCCATGGCCAAACCGAGATTCGAATCCCTTACCAAATCAAGAACACTAACCACTCAGCCACCGGCTGTCATGGTACAGAAAGTGAATGCTAAGTAAATATTTATAAGAGCAGTGATCTTTACAGAAATTTACACTTCATAATTTCATAAAAGTTGGCTTATAGATTCAATAACATTCAAGATCTCATTTAAAAATGTTTCACATAAAATAAACTTATATCGTTTGAATATGAAGAAACAACTATTGGGCATCATTAGTATATTACAAACCTAAAGTTCCAATGCTATTTTAATTGAGTGTCATTATCACTATTTGTAAGATATTTTTAAATTGTGCATGTTAAATACAAATGTAAAATATTATTATTTATATAATATAAAAATAGTACTGAAAATACTACCAATACTTTAGTACTGAAAATACTATAAAAAATACTAAGATATTCAGCATGTGCCTCCCTCAGGAAGAAAACCAATACCCAGAGAATCTCTTTTTCCAACTTCTCCCTTTTTTTGTGGTTTTGGGGTGCCATTTCACTTCCTCCGTCGCTTGGTGACCACGTCCATCCTAATTTCTGCGGCTGGTTTCTTTTTTCTGGAGTGGCAACTGCGAGGAAGGAAGGACAAAGGGGAAAAAAGGAGGGGGGCAGAGGAGTAAATCAATGAAATAAAATAAAACGTTAAAGGAGGAGGAGGGAAAAAATCCAATTTCCCTCGGTTGCCATCAAGCTAAGGCAGTGCTATATAACAATGGGTCGCGAGGTTCGTGTCTCGCTCTAAAGGCGAGAGAGAGACAACAACAACTCGAGAGTAAACTATTGCAGGGAATGGAATGGAGGGACTGAAATAAAACTGTTGTAGGTGCAGTTCTGGAGGGATCCCATCAGTGGATGGAATTCAATTGGAGTATCAAACGGGTTCTCTTATCCCCTAGCCAGAGAGAAGAAGTAAATAATACCCGCGGTTTCAGTTTTTTTTTTTTTTTTCCATCCTAAGCAACTTGGGTTTCGTGAACAATGTTACAAATTGAATAGGAAACAAAGCATTCATTTAAGTGCTTGGAGAGATTTCCGATAAATTATTCTGGAAGGGAAAAAAAAGTGCGTCTAATTCTATATTAAATGAGAAGTGTTTCATTTCTTTTCAAGGCAATTCATGCTTTCGCTGTTTTTATTTTTTAAAGCATTTGAAAACAATGATGTTACTTGGTTTCTAATGACATCTAAAAGTTAAAAGCATTTGATATCGACTTCGGGTAAGGAATAATTTATTTGGTAATCTGGAAATTTCATGCCGGTTTTTAGAACAATTAAAACGCAGCTCATATAAATATTGGTATACATTTATTCAATTATATAGGTGCCATTCTGCTCCACAACCTTTCTCCATCCTTCGTGTAGCTTGAGAATTCCGTTCTTCCAGAACTTCTCAGATTTCTCGGCAAAAAATATGTCCAAATGGGTTTTGATCTCAGCCATAGAGTCAAAATTTTTCCCATTAAAAGAAATCCTTCATCCAGCATCCCCGCCATAAACAGCACATACCTTATTGGCCGTTTGTGTGCCCTTTTGGAAAAAGAAATGCATTCGATGCATATAATGCACTTTATTTGCCACCCTATTCTAAGCGTACAAAACTGATAAAAATGAACGAATCGTAACCAAAAAATTTTCTAAATACGACTGAAGTTATCTCTTTTAGAATATGTACACATGTCATTTGTTTTCAATAATGGTGATATATTCAGTCAGGTCTCTCGCGCTACCTAGCGAAAATTGGCACGAACTTTCCGGACGACCTTATAAATCTCAATATTGTTCTAAGGTAATTTGGACGCCTACAATATGTTTTTTTTCTGGCGGCCACTGGGGTGATTAACCCTTCACCACAACAAAGCCAGAAATTGCTACTCATTTATCGTTATCTGGTAGGCACCTATGAACCAAGTCACAGAGGCGAGTAGCACTACCCACGTCACAACGCCACAAACCCGTTTGTAGGCCGGGCCACATCCATCCAACATCTCAGAAGAATGGACAAGAAACACAGAGAAAGGAAACGTCCATGCCCAAAGCGGGATTCGAACCCGGGACTAATATCCTAGGAGTTAGGAACGCTAACCACTCAGCTATCGGCCGACCCCTTAAAGTGTGTTGTCTTTAAGAAAGACATCAAAACAGTTATGTTGCCAGGAAGAAAATTCGTAAAACTCGAAAGATTGATCAAGAAGTGTCTATACCAAAAATTATTCTACAATGTCCAGAATCAGATTTGAGCTCAAAAAACTCTTTTCTACTCTTAAATAAAGGAAATGAAAAAAACAAATCTGAATCCAACATGATTAATTTTCAGATTGGTGGAAGATTTGTACAATAATATCCTTGTAACATCCCATTATGATTTCAGCAATAACGGGTGGTTACGCGTAAATATTAATAAGTTATTGAATACTAGATTAAAAATATCTCATTTATTAATAGTTTAAAAATGGTAATTATAGTTAACTGTTTATAAGGAATTATTTTTGGATGTAGCTAAGTGGTTATTGATAAAAGATTTGGTTGGACGCAATAGATTTCTGCTTTACAAATAACGTAAAAGCAAAAATGAAAAGTATAATACTAAGTTATTGTTAAATGCGTTGGTTTTGTGGTTATGGTTTGATTGTGATGTCTCTTTAGCAGTTTTAGATTCAGTATGGGCTTGCTATTTAACATTTCTTTGTGTCAAATAAGCTCATCAATTTATCATAAGCACTGGATCTTATGATAAAGAAATGGAAAGAAGCTTGGACTTTATTAATAAATTAACTAGTTGAATACCACCAAGTACTTTATTGAGGACTACATTACTTGAGAACACGTTCTTGCGAGGATGTGTTTGACATCCCATCCCAACAAATTTCTATAATTAGCTTTAAAAAAATATACTTTTTAATAAGTTTAAAGCATTTTTTATGAAATTGTTCGATTTCTTTTGAAAAATTAGAAAGTGGTAAAAAAAATATATTTTCATTCATTTTAGGAATACAATGTTCACCAAAAAAATTCAAACTATAAAAAAGACTAAAATACATCTAATTTCTGTTCCCAACAATTTAATTTTATATCTCTACAGAATAAATATGGAAAATATTGAAAGATTTGCACAAAATATGTTACACAAAAAATATTTCGAAGTTTCCTAAAAGAAAAGTTTTTATATTTGAGAAAATCACGCGCGCGCTTTTTTTAAGTTACAAGCCAAATATTTTGGGTAAATACTCGTATATGTAAAATAAGGCAAATATATTAAAATATTAACTATTCAACTATTATGCTTAATAAAGCTTAAGATAAATATATTGACAAATTTTAAAAAAAAGACATCATTGAATTTTGACCATTATAGGTGATTTTCAGTTTCGAAACTAACCAAAATTCTAAACAAGGTGGCGTGGCGTTGATGTAAAAAAGCTTTATTTTACTCATACTAAACTAAAAACTTCTCGATGTAGAAATTTTTTGTAGAATGACAAGGAAGTAATATGCAGTAATAAATAATATATGAAATGAAAAATCGATAATTTTTATCAAACTTGTCCACTGTATCCTCAATTTTACTTTTAAGTCAAAATTACTTGTGCTTGAGACAACCATTTAAAAATAATGCTGGCATATTGTGTGATTTATATATTGTTCTTTTATTCCAAAACATCAACTTTAAATTTTTTTTAAGATTTTTTTTCTCTCAACTGCTGTTACCCACAAAAATATTTATTATAAGAAATGTTATAAAATATAAAAATTCAAAACCTATGACATTCATGTATTTCGAGAGAAGCTTAGAAAAGAAAACACAAAATTTCATCAAAACGAAGCTGAACAAGAAATTTAACAAGAGAAGCTAGTGGCTTCATTTTGTGTTGTAGAAAATAGTTGATATCCCACTTGTTTCCAACCAAACCAATCAGTTAAAAACGTATGAATAAATTTTCCCCCGAACAGTTCACGAACAAAACAATGTCTCTGTATTTGTTTATTTGCTTAAAAAATAAAAGCAATCCATAAAATGAATCTTAAATTGCAATCTTTTCTAGCGGATGAAGAGACTCAATTCAAATGTAACACGCGGTATTACTTTATCACCGCGAATAAAAATTCAGTTTTTCAATCGAGGAGATATTTCCCAGAGAAAACTGCCAGCTGCGGAGAGTTGGAAATCCTATCGAATTATAACTGAATTCGAGTGAGGAAAGAGAAAACGCTCTGACACTCGGCATGAAACGGTGGCAAGAACAAAAATACGTTGCTTTGCTTATTTATTCTTTGTCTCTTATTGTTTTTTTTACCAACTTCAAACCACGAAAATATAATTCAATCGTTCCACGTTGCTACACCCCTCCCCAAGCCTCCAAAAATGTTTTTCCATTTGTAACAGAAATAAAGAAGGAAAGTATCAATTTGAAAGCCTATCTGCACGAAAAACAATGCGATTTAAATCCATCAGCAATTAACAGGAGACGGGGAGGGGTGTTCGAAATAAAAATATTAAAAAAAAAAAGAAAAGAAGAAGAAGAATTTTTTTTTTAATCGTCGTATTTCTCTCATTTTTTTCTTCTTCTTTAAGCTATTCATTTCATCTTACTCTCTTTAGAACCTCATAAAATTAATCACCGCGAGATGGCGCGTGGAATTCTGAGAATAGAAATTGCCACTCTACTATCTTCTATTAAAGCCGTTAACATACGATAGCTAGAGGACTCGTTTCACCGCCCCCTCTTGAGGATGCGAAACCGTGAAAAGTGGGGTCGAGAAAGAGGGGGGAGGGAAGGGATCAGCCCTTCATTAAGAGTAGATGGCGTATCGAACGATTTGAACTGAAAGGGAATCAGGGGTGTGGGAGGCAGGCTGTGATATTAGTCCCCAGAGCGTTCGTACTATCCTGCCGACAGCTGCCTCCAGCGTTCGTTCTTCTTGCGGCATAGCAGGTTGCCGGTATTGATCACGTGTATCTTATCAGGGAGGGACTAGAAATAAATATCTCAAACACTTCGCTAAACTGTGAAATTGGCAAAACGTTGCCACAAATAATAGCAAAAAAGAGCTCACTAAAACTAGTCACTGAATAATACTGATTTCTTAAAATAGTTTTACAAATTGTTGAATAACTTAGATATACATATATTAAACTCGAAACATAACTTTAATTGAGTTGCTTTAATTAATAAATAATAAAATTCAACTACACCAAGAGCTCTTAAGATTCTGACCCCAGAATGTATTTTACCTAATTAGACTCTTTTGACTAACAAAAGGATTCTATTAAAGGGAATTGTTAAATAATTTTGCAGAAAAGGATTTGTGCAAAAATATGTATTTTTTATTTTTTTCGTCAAATATATTTTCTAAAAGAAATTAGTTCATAAAAAACTATATAATTGATGGTAATTATATTTTTAAAAAGTTTACATATGAAAAAACTTTAAAATATGTACATCTTACGCATCCACGTTTCAAATTCAAAATATTTTTTCATTATTATAATTTAAATTAAAAAAAAAAGAATTGATCACACACATACACATTTCTAAGTTTCGATTAATCAAAATCACAACTTTTTGTGTTTGTAAGCATTTAAACATGATACGAATTAAGAGGTTTAACTATTGGGGAGCCCACAACAATGAAATCTTAATATCTAACTTAATGAGCTTCAAATAAAAAAAGTAAAAAAACAATAGAAAGTTGCCAAATCTATTTTTCTGAACCATACAATCAACATTTTATGCAATTGTCATCAATTGTTATTTTTTTTTACGGTAAGAATAATGGATTATGAATTTTTTAAAACTGAAATTGGCATAAATTCTTATAAATTCGCTTTACTATTTACTGAAAATATCCTGGTATTGCACGCTGTGATGTTCCTTCTTTACCTTTCCTTTCAATTACAACGTTTGTTTTGCAAAGACACTTGGGTGAAGTAATCTTCATATAAGTATACATCACACACTATATGTAAATATATATATATATATATATATATATATATATATATATATATATATATATATATATATATATATATATATATATATATACACAGATATATATATATTAATAAAGAGAGAGAGAATTTACAATTTTGATTTTGATTTGACTTGACTGATTGCATTTCACTAATATCGCCAAAATATTGGGAATACTGTAAAATATAGCGGTACACAAAGTTTCAAAATTGATTTTAGAAATACTGAAGAGGTAATTGAGTTTCAATTACAAGCTTGTAAAATATAGAAATCTCTAGATGAATAGAAAAACGGAAATTTCAGAATTGTATTGGTAGTGAAATGAATGCCAGTTTAAAACTTGAGCAAACCGGAAAACGCCATTGCGGTGCAAAATGAATGATGGCTGAATGACTTTTTAGTAAAATCATACCTATTAGAATGAAAACAAAAAGTCTGAGATCTTCTGCTTAGTTCTTGTCTCGAAATTACGAAAAACTACTAATGTTACAACCGTATGCTTTTTAGATTATAAGTTGCTATCAATTAATTCTGTTTGCTGTGGTATTGAAAGGTTTGAATGTACCAGAAATGAGATGGTATTATCAAACAACGAACAACAATACTGCCTACGTTTTATGTTTATGAGGTATATTGATGCCTTGCATTTTGTAAAACCTAGCAGGTCATTATTGCAAAGCTTTGTAAATATCAACGGATAATATTGCCTCAAAAGAGGGAAATAATGAATAATATTGTGATATCACAAGGATCAAAACCTGGTAAACCCCCAAGAACTTGTCCAACCTCTACAACACAGAAATAGAGCATCCCTCATTGGTTGGTTAATTATTATGTTTGGTTTGTTTATCACTCAAAGGGCATTTTTTTGCATCTAAGGGCTAAACTGTTACAAACATCCTTGGCCAACCCGTGGAATTCAAACCCGTGAACAATCAAACTGAAGACTTGTTAGCTAACCATTTGGCGGCTAGCTCAGCCGGCAGTTATCAGAATCGAACCGGTGACCTTTCATGCTAATCCTTGCCATAGGGCAAGGCTACTCAATATATATCATTATCTCAATAAGTTTAAAACTTTTTCATTTGTGAGAGATTTACATTTTATCAACAAATGATAAATGGGATTTTGGTTTTTGCTCCGGCTTCTCCTTCACTGTATGATGAGCCTCCACAGAACACAGAAATTAAATCATTACGCATATGTAAATTCAGAATTTATATCTCCCTCGAGGATGACAAACTCTAATGAGTGCTGATCATGGATGCTTTTGGGCTGTCCGCTTTTGCTGCTAATTAAAAGTAACACAACTCACGAGCCATTTATTATCATTTAGCGTGCTTTTAAAGGAAAGGGTGTGCATTTGCTTTGCAGGGAAATCACCTAATGCAGAATCGATATTAAAACATCATTAGCCGTAATTTTTCGACTTTTACTGTGGTCTGATCATCACCCTAACTTGGAAGATTCTTCGGGATGCTGGAAGGGAAGGACGAAGGAGAATTTCGAGTTCATTATTCAATAAAGTTCTGGAGAAGTTTGTAAAATGATTCAATTGAACCAGTACCTCAGAATTAAATTAATTTTCGATTCTCAAGAGTATACATTTTTGATTTAAATAAATTTTGAGAATATACTTGTCAAAATTATTGATAATCGCGCATATATGATGTCAGCATTACTATTCCAGATTAATTTAATATAACACTGATTTTCAATCCAATTTGCTGCTTTAATATTCTTCAGGATATTTACTTAAAGTATTGAAGTTAATTCCTTTAAGGTAAGAGGTTTGACCCTCACCAATTCTAAATAATTGAAGAAAATTTCGTATTCAGAGAGCTTGCTTTTTCTTTTGAAACACAAATAGGACAGGAGTTTTGTCACCAATGTCAAATAACATTGTGTATCGTGTATTCACTTCATCCGTACTTTGGAAAAAGCTTAAAGATTGCTCAGTAATTGTGGAGAGATTTTTGAAAACCAATGATGCTTTTCCGAAGAACATTTTATAAGATTCTAAATCATTTATATCTTTTAAAAAAGACGAATTTTATAAATTTGTGAAGTATCTGCCCAAATAAATTTGCTTGAAGAAAGGAAATGTTCAATTCTGCTGCTTTACAATATTCAAGATTAAACTTGAGGTTTTACGCTCATATAACCTCTCGTATTACTATCATGAAGAACCGTGGTGGATTAGGGCACTCTTCTCATTATAGGAATGAAGTGAGTTCGAATCCTAACTTACGCGAAATTCCTTCCAGTGGCTAGGGTATATTAAACAGGTCGTGGTTGCAATGTCCTCCAAGTGAAATGATACTAATGGGAATGGCAAGTCGAATATTGGGGGTCCCAGCTTCTAAATTGTGAACACTCCCACCCGGCTACTTCCATCTAATTGGTAGAGCCCAATTCTGGTTAGATACAGGGGACTATGCTGATGCAATAAAACAATTCACAAAAATAAGGACCAATTTATTGTCTTAATGTTCTAAAGTATAAATTTTAAGTGAAAAAAATTTCCTGAATTGAAAAATTGATTTTGCCCAGTTATAAATCATGCTTCAAGATCGTGGCTAATAAAATGGTTATAGTATTTGATATCGATGCACTGGTGTGGAGAAGAAGTTTATGTATACATTTCACTGTCTGTTGCAATTACTATTTTCCTCATTTCTAGGTTAGTTTATACATGATCTTATTTCAACATTTAATATTTAAACAATTGTAGTATCAAATAGAATCCTTAGTAAAAGTTCAATGTTCAAAGCTCAACATTAAAATTCACTTTCCGCATGAAATATATTCGTTTTTACATAAATTTATTCTTAGTAAAACAGTAATTCAAAAGCAATCTTTTTGAATTATTGTTTTTGCTTTCTTAGTAAGCATCTACGTCTGCTTATATTATACAGTAAATTCAATCACGTGTCGATGGTAAAACCAGAATTGTGACATAAACAGACTTTTTTTTGATATCGAGAATCGAAAGAGAGATCTTTTCTTATTCAAATATTTTCACATACATCAAGAACTGTCATGATAAAACAGACTTTTGATGATCCAAAACAAAAGTTTATATTACACCCGGAGACTTTTATTAATATTTTCATTTAGTTTTCTCTCTTGAGACTAAATGAAAATATTAATAAAAGTCTCCGGGCGTAAAATCTCTTTTGTTATCTAAACTCTGGGGGTATTATTTCAGTTGACCTTAATGTAGACCTTGCTAAGTATTTCTAAGCTAATATTGTATCTGAATGATTTGTATTGCCGCCCAACCTGTGTAGTGGTTAGCGTACCTGACTACAGATGGGTGGGATCTGGGTTCGAATCCTGGCTCGGCCATGGATGTACTCTCTCTCTCTCTCTTTCTTGTCTTTGTCCTTTCTTTGTGTGTGAATGGTTGCCTACCCTATAAACGGGTACCTAATGCATTTGTGTACTGAGGAAGTCGGACTCCACACCAAATTATGGTTCAATTGGAAAAGTGGTGTATTCCAATTGAACCATAATTACCAGCCTGGCTGGCACACGAAAACAACAACATCACCTTATTTTAAAAGTTGCAAAACTGGAAGATGGCATTTAAACAGATGTAGTTTTACTCACTGCTATATGTTGCAAAGATTCTAATTTATCTGGTTATATACGTAAAAATACATGATGGGCCATTACAACTTTTTTAAGGTTTATTTTGTTTTTAATACAAAAAAATCTTACAAGCAAAAAAAGAATAAAAAGTAGAATCTCTTTTTTTAAAATCCAAGAAAAGCTATTGATGTTTCCAGAATAACTGTAACTTTACTCGATCCCATTCCTGTGGAACCTCTATACCACTCAAACATCTCTCGGCAACGGGATACTCTTTCTTAGTGGAATAAATTCCAATAAGCTCTTGAAGATAACCGTTCTTTTCTATGGCGGAGAGGAAAAAAAGGGACGGAGAAATAAAACGAGACATTTCCAAAGTGGAAAAATTGAAGCCAAAAAGTTGTTCCCAGTCAATATTTTCCCTGCTTGAAGTCATGAAAACCGGGACTAGAACCCTCCCCACAAAAACCCAACATTACACAGTTGGCCGTGTTACCAAACTGTTGGAGGTTACTATTTCTCTACCGCAAGAAGAAATCGAAGGTTACAAGAGAATGATTCACAAGAGCCTCTCAAAAATCGCCAATCTAAGCCAATTTTTGAAAAAGCTTTCTTGTATATAAGTTTCAACTCATCGCTTTAAAAACGAAAATGACACAGCTTTACCTTTTTTTTAAAAAAAAAATAGGTAATCTCTATCTTAAAAAATAATTAATTTAGGAAATATAATGTGAATATGGTTAAAAACAAAAATTATTTTATGAATCGATTACTTCAAAAATATGTTATTAATATTTGCCGTTAGCTTAAAATTAGCTAAATCATTTGCAATATTTTCTAGGTTATTAAATAAATACTTTTTAATCAAATATGTAAAGTTTGAATTCAATGTGCTCTATATGCTAATTGATTTATTTTTATGCAATTTTTTTTATAAAATTTGATTTTCAATGTAAGATAAAATGTAAAGTGTGTCCCCAGTTAGATCTATGGAATAAATTTTCTCATGTAAAAGTAATCCTTTTGGAATATTTGCACAGTGAAGTGAAATATTATTCACAATGTATAACAGAAAACCACGTTATGAATAAGATTATTTGTTCTTAAAAATAACAAATGACATAAAAAGCAATTTTTAATTTTATGTTCAAATTGCTGCATATAAGGAATCCTTTTTACATTCTGAAAGGAACTTTTAATGTTCTAAAAATATCACAGCAATTAAAATAAAATAGAATATAAACTTGGCATTTCTCGTGGATCAATATAAAACTTTTGTTAAACTCAAATTATGTATGATTTTACGGCAATTCAAATATTTTTTTTTCATAAAAAAATGACATAAAAAGGTACGGTCACAATTTGTAGACAAAATACCTTATGAAATATACGTTCTCACACCCAATAATTTCTACAAACGATAAATAACATCAATATAAATAAAAAAACTCAAAAAATTAACCTCTACTTTTACTTGCTTAGCAAAAATTAAAAAAAAAAATTATGACAGAATCACTTAAGTCTTATGAGACTCGTAACTTATATGGAACTGTTATCACTTTTGAAATTAGGAGATAATGCATTTGATCTTGAAACAAGTGCTGTAATTTCAATATCCATTAATAATTTTATATCCAATTTTATCTGAATGCATAAACTCTAAAATTCATGAGCAAGACTTATAAAGGTAAATTTCCATTCGATGACTACGGTCAAACAATTACTTCTCAAAGTAAATACTTTTAATGTAATAATAATAAAATAGAATAATCATAATTTTATTCGAATATTTCTCAATAATAAATTCTTCAAATGAAATACCTATAAGAACATGTTGTAGTTTTTGTACAATATGAGTATTCCACCATAAAAGCCCCCCCCCCTTTTTATAATTTTTTACAATTTTAAGACATGTAATCTCTCTTTTAAATATAAATATATACTTCGTGTATATTTAAAAAATGAGGTCACAGAAAGAATTTTTTACTTTTTAATGTCCCTTTTATTATTTATTAAATTACCCGATATATTTATGAAATAAGCAAAAAATATAATAAAAAGTTACGAAGAAAAAATTAAATTGAATCTAATTTTAATACGAAAAGAAATCACAATATTAATAGAACTTCCAAAACTTTATACGTTGCTTTTATAAATACACAAAATGAACTCTATTATAATTTACCATCTCCTTAAAAGATTCTCAAAAACACTTTCAAATCAAAACTTGGATATTTTTAAGGGGAAAATTACAATGAGTTCAATGGAATATTCATAACAAAATTCAAGTCCTGCTCCTGCTGCTAAAAAATTTAATTTAGATGTGTTCGCATCGATTCTATTCTTAAAAACGGGTTAATTATCTGGTGAGATGACCGGTATTGTGTTGCCAGGACTAATAATATTTCGGAGGTAGTTTTTCTACCCCCCTCCGCCAAGGGGAAGCCGCTGTCCTGCCAAAAATAGGAAGCAAAAGGGGTGGGAGTTATCTATATCTTACTTGCTGTTTGCTCTGCGACCTGGTGTAACAGTGCTCGGGGTGGAAAGTATGAGGAGAGGGTCCCCTCCCCTGGTGTATCTCTCCTCCATCGTTCTGGGCAAATATTTGCCGATCCTTGCCGCTGTTCCCACTCTATTGCAGCACCCGGCCACCGAAGCAACGCAAACCAATCATTTCTTGTGTCTCCTTTTATATGGATGTCGGCCCGAGCAGGGATAAAGAGACACATTCCTTCCTCTTCATTCCGGGAGGAGCAAGAGTGGCGTAAGGCAGCAAAAACAACCACACCGAGCGGCCTGCCCATGTTTCGGTTATTTTCAATGTCTCTCTAATGTCATTTTTAAAATATAAATCAATTTTTTTTCATTTAATCTTTAAAGTAAAATATTTTATTGACTGGGTTTGATATAGAAAGTAATCAAAGTAAGGGAATTGGAAGAATAAAGTGATGCCGAAAAGGTTGCATTAAAAATATTATATCATTTTTTTATCATATATAATTTAAATAAAGTGCATCCACTGATTTGAGGAATTAAATACAAAAAAAACATTTTAAAAAGATTCAATATATTTTAGTATGAATTTGTTATTCTCTGTTTCACTAGAACAGATGAAAAAGCTTAAATTTATTATTATGTCTTAGCTATAAATCATTGAATATTCATTATATATATATATATATATATATATATATATATATATATATATATATATATATATATATATATATATATATATATATAGAGAGAGAGAGAGAGAGAGAGAGAGAGAGAGAGAGAGAGAGAGAGTTATAAATGCCAAATTTATGTATATATATATTTTTTAACTTTGATATAACAATGGCTTTTTTAGTATTTTCATTTAAATAATTTCTGTTGGCTGAAATATATAATTTACAATCTCTCTCTTTCATGCGTTCCCAGTGAATATATTTTCAATCATAGATAAATGTGTTTGCTTCTAGTAAGAAGATTCGAGAGAAATAGTATTTGGCGTTCATCAAAAAGTGGCTCTTATGGGAAATTCTGGGATTTCAAGGATGTTAAAAAATAAATATGATAAATTAAAATAAAAATATTCCTATGTTTTCAGAGGACTTTCAAAATGATTTTTTTAGATAACTTTCCCCTGAACATGTCAGGAATTACATTTTTACACTTTATTAGAAGTTTGATAATTTATTTGTAAAATACAGAAAATATTTAAAATTTCACAATTTAAAGTTAAATTAATCATCTAAAATGGAATAAAAAATATGCTTTTGTATTATTAAACTCCCTTACTAAAAATATTTAATGATTCATTGTTAATTTTTGGAAATTTGCGCTGAATTTATTTTTGATAGTCTTTTGCTCCATCTTTGAAAAAAATGGAAACATCTAATTCAAGTGATTTAGCTAATGTTGCAGCAGGTTTACTTTTAGCAAATCTCGATACGAAAGCATAAATACAGATTTTTAAGTGCCCAATGATCCCAAATACAGCCTTGTATGATTTTTTAGTTTCAAAAAATTCTAAATATTAATTTCATACTATAATGATATTTAATAGTTCTTAGACAGATCTTAATATTTAACAGTTTTAGTGCATGTAACTGAGCTGTTTCAGTATGACTAGTAAATGACACCTTGGGGTGTTTAAGAGTCATTCTGCTTACAGGATGATAGATAATTCGATAAGTGAGCCTATCAATTGCTGAAAAAACACGTTAAACAGTTTTAGGATTTAGTATCTCTCTACGTAAATATGTCGTGGAAATTTGAATATGATTCTAACTCATTTGTTACTTCGGCTTCGTGATTTTACAAAGTGTATATTTCCAGTTACAACTATTTGTTCAAGAAAAAGTTGCTGGAAATAAACATGAAAAAAAAAGTAAGCAATCATCCTAAATACAAAATAAATTTTGAAAATTTAATAAAAAGAAACAAAATTACGAAGTATTTTTCAGAAAAAATATTGAAATTGAAACGCATAGTAATGCAGCTCATTGGTTTGCTGATTTCATGTAGTTTTATGTCGGCTGGATTTGATAAATTTAGGATGCGAGTTCCTTCCTATTTATTCCTCCTAGATATAGTGTTCAGGTGTCCCACATGTAGGAGGACTTGCGCCACTGTCTCTGTCCTCCGGTACTCACCTCCTTTGACTAAAAGAGTCTCTCAATAGGGTCTGTTGTCCGTTCATCTTGTATCGCCGAGATTACTCGATCAAAGCGTTCCATGATGATACTTTCCTTTCCCTCGTCCACCCCTCCTCTACACCCTGCGAGAGAGGCAGAAATAAAAGAAAAGACACCCAGAGATGGAGAGACTCACAGAAGGAGGGTGCGCGAGTCGCTCGGCAGCAAAGACCTGCCCTGTTAGAGTTTTCTAAAGAAAGGGGTGCGATTTCCACTAATAAACAAATTGGTATCACCACTTGTCTCTTTTTCTCAAGAAGTTTTCCGGAAAAGTTTCCGTGAAAGATGTTTTTTCCCTCCCCCCTTACTTTATTTGTTGATCTGTTTTGTTGTCGGATTGGTTGTGTCACAAAACTATCTCAATGGGGATTTCGGAAGACTCCAAAAGAGAAGCGCTTTTTGGGCGTTTGTGTCAATATTTGCGCCAAAACAGCGCCTGCTAATTTTTGAGATGAAATTATTTGAGATGCATGCGGAAGGTATGAGTGGGAGGATTAAACGCCAATAGTGCGAAATCCCTTTGAAAATGATTGTTTTTTTTTTTTTTTTTTTTTTTTTTTTTTTTTTTTTTTTTTTTTTTTAAGAGTTCAAAATCTTTTAGCGTTTTTGGATCATTTTATAGGAATGTTGTTTTCATCTTGTAAACTTTGTATAAAAATGAAATAAGTGCAAATGATAAGAAGCAAAGGAAGAAGACAAGTGCAAATTGAGGAAAATATGAGCAAATGTTTTCAATGATAAATATAAACTCGAAATATTTAAAATAATATAACTCAGCAAATTTGTTCAACATAATATATTTTATCAGTTTTAAGATTTGTAAAATAAATGCAAAATGCTTAACTGTTCACAATTTATTTTAGAATGAGTTTTCGAAGTTTTCGTAGGTATTTAGAATTTAAAGGTAAGAAAATATGCACTACAAATAGAAATAAACGAAATGAAAACACAATTTTGAACCCAAACCGTTAAGTCTATAAGAAATATATTTTGAATAATACACTGATGTTAATTTCAAAAATAGCAATTTTTTTTTCAATTCAATCATTTTCGCAAATTTATTTAATTTTCTCTATCAAAATAAAAATTTTTTTAATTTTTAAGATGAATGTATTTATTTTAAAATATACAACCTTTTGTTTTTTTAATAAGTTTTATAATAAACTTAACGTTTACAAATAAGCTTAAATGAAATTCTGAAGAAAGAATGTAATAAAATGTCTTGCGATCGCGTGATAAACGGAAAACGACAATAGAAAAGTTATGAGATAAATTTACGCCTGTGTATGTATGATTTATATCACACAATATAATGTGAACAAGTGAAACCATAAATTATTCAGAATCAATGTTCGTTTTATTATGTAATGAACATTATAGTAAATGTCTTTTTTGTATAAAGCCTTAATACTTGATTATTAGACTTAAGAACTAATGAGCTAATGATCTGATATAATATGACTAGCAACTGTGACTTCAATGTGTCCCAAAAAGAATGAATTACACAGGTCGCAAAATGCTTATATTAAATCATCTTTTGTTAATAACCTCTACCGAATATCATCCTTTGATAAAGAAATAGAACCGTCCTTTACGGATAGCACATTTAAAAGACAGGTTCCATAATTGCTTAACGACATTGGCAAGTATGGCCTTTCTACTAATTTCTGTTAGATCTGTCGAAATGGACTTCTAAAATTTCCCTTATCGCTAAATGGATCAAATAAAAAAAAGAGAATATATTTTTATAGTGCGAAATGGGATTTTTCCAAGGAATCTAAAACTGTAGGATCGATACTGAATGAGCTATCTAATATTACAGTCATCGAAAAAAAAAATGGATTTCTTTTACTTCAAACTATGTTTTTCCAACCATTCTGCAGACTTCGAATATTATGCCTCCAGTATATAACTCAGATAATCAATTAATCAATCCGCATTCAATTAATCAATCCGCAATTTTTCTTCTATTTGTTTACTCATTAAGCTTAGAAGTATCAAATAAAGTTAAAAAAAATTCTGTCAAAGGCTAAAGTAGTTAAATCTTTCTTTTAGCAAATTAATACCACCTATAATCTGTGCGGAGAGTAGCGGTGGCCTGGTAGGTTTGGGAGTCGTTCTCGTTATCGGGAGTTAGTGAGTTCGAATCCCGGCTTATCGAAGATCCGTTGTGTTCAGTAATGGTAACTGGCCTAAATAAAATATGTCCTGGTCGCAATGTTCCAATTCGAAATTAATACCTCTTGGGGTGTTAGGAG
The DNA here is from genome assembly GCA_026290005.1 of Latrodectus geometricus. Taxonomy (NCBI): domain Eukaryota; kingdom Metazoa; phylum Arthropoda; class Arachnida; order Araneae; family Theridiidae; genus Latrodectus; species Latrodectus geometricus. Next base: position 36,825 of record JAPDSC010048138.1, read on the forward strand.
CACTCTCTAAATTGGAAGACCCAGAAGGTGCTGCCATCTATGAGCCAAGTCGTACTTCCCACCACGTAGTTCTGTTCATAAACATAGTTGCTCTGTTCATAAACGAAATACGCTGTCTCTGACTTCGTTCACCTCCAGTCCTTGAGGGGTGGACTTGGCTTCGCCAATGGTCATAAGTAAGAATAACAATATAATCTGTGCTTCTTTTAATGATAAAAGCGGACTCTAAAACTGATGTGCTTAAATTGTTAATTGTGTCAAAGGAAGTATTGCTTAACTAATAAGGGCATGTATAAACTATTTTATATATATATGCAATTATTGCTAAAATTACAATGGTCTTTTAATGGTAATTAGCTTATGAAACTATTGCTTAACGATTAATTAACTTAATAATTTGTTAAATTGAATTATGACTTACTTGGTTAATGAAATGTGAATTTATTGTTTAGTTATAGCTTAAGACACCCAGTTGTTTTAAATGCTCACAATCTACTTTTTAACACAGGATTTAAGCATGATTTATAATGAGCATAGAAACAATGATAATCTAATAGATTATGTTTGTGATAAATAATAATTTAATTCATTATAAATAAGAATTATAAATAATACTATAAATAAAAATTTATTGCGTAATGAAATTTTTTTACTTAGTTATAGCTTAAGAAATCTAGTTTTAAATGCTGACAATCTACATTTAATAAAGGATTTAAACATGATTTATAATGAGCAAGGGAGTATATATATATATATATAATGATAATTTAGTAGTTTTATATGTAATGAACGCATTATAAATATTAATTCATGTATTAAATATAATTCTAATATCACACATCATACTTGAATTTACATTTATTTTTAAATGCTTCGCTTTTTATGGAGAATTTTCTACCACCCCAATGCAGCAAATTAAATAAGCCAGAGAATATATTATTTAATATTTAAGACAATCATTTCCTTAGTATATGAAAAAATTGCGAGCGAGTTTACTTCGTCTATCTTCTCTATCGCAGGAGAATAAAACAACACATCTACATGAGGGCCGGAATTCCTTCCGTCCACCCCTAGTCACTAATCAACAGCCCGGTGACCGGCCTTTGTCGAAGCGGAACCGCAAGTCTTCCCCACCCCTCAATTGTTGCCGAGAGACCTTAATTACTGCAAATCGAAATGATTTAGAGCTGGCCCTTAATTGCGGCCGCGACACACACACCGTCCACTGCGGACAGCCCCTAAATTGAAGGGACGGCTGACCCTCTTGATAGAGTGGACAATGAATTGCGGCGCGAAATTGCTTCGCTTTAGCCTCCTCGCCTCACCTGGAAGCAGAGAAAAGCTCGGCCTTTGAAGCAATTTAAGGAATGTAATACTCTCACTGTGCTGACGTCTTGCGCGTTCCACCCCCCTCCGGCCCTTTAATTTGTTTTGAAACCCCATTAAACTAGATTTCATCCCTTCCGTTACAAACGAAGTTAGATAATCATATAGTGGTTGCTCTGAACGAAAGTCGAATAAAACTATTCTGGAACCATTGTGTGAAATTTATTTGAATAGTTAAAGCTCATCAAAGCTTTCACACTCATTTTATTGCTTCGAAATTAAAATAGCGGTAAGACTGTTGCAGTTTTAATACAATAAGTTTATTTTACGATAAGCCGTTAAACCGAAATTTTATTTTATGTTTTGTATTTATTCTTCACTTGCGAATGTTTGTTCACACCCTAAATAGGGGAACTTAAAACTTTATGCATTCAATATAGTATACAATCGCTTCCAAAAATTTTCACTTAAATAATATTAAATGAATTCCTTTTTCTAAATGTAGTACACATTTATTTTAGTAAAAATTGTTTACTAGAAATTTTGATTTGCTTATTGTTAAAGTCTAATTTGTGAAACGCTTTCAACCCAATTTCGGTTATGTTGTTGAAGCGACAGGTGGGGACATCTGGAATAATCATAATTATTTCAGATGAAGAATTTAAGATTGCGTTGACCAGGTTGGTTAGGGCGTCGTTATCGGAAGGTAATAAGTTCGAATAGTTAGCCAAAGATCCGTCGACACTAATGTCGACTCGGACACGTAATATATGTCGGATAGCAATGTCCTCCATGTTCCCATTACAAATTAATATCTCTGGAGGTGATTGGATCATGGGTCTTCTCTGGCCTCAATCTTTAAATTGGAAGACCCAGATGGTGCTGCCATATAGGTTTCAAAGTCGTATTTCCATCTTCGTATAAGGGTGCTCTACTCAACAACGGAAGACGCTCTTTCTGACTTCATTCGCCCAGTCCCTGATGCTTAGCCAAGTGACATAAGTAACAACAACAATACATTGTAAATTAGTAATGAAACTGATTTAATTAAAGATGAAATCCATGATATTTTCAAAATTATTGATTCAGGAATTTAGATATCTTAGCACAATCTAAGCAGATGTTAAATTTCATTGTTTACGCTTGTATAAATTTTAGTGTCTGTGAAAAGTAGCTACAGACGGGTTCACATTATTAGACTCAAACACATAATTTTTCTAAATTCCTCATGACCAATTAAATAAAACATTTTTTAATAATCCCAACAATAAAAATTTTCTTTTCGTGAAATCAGTGGAATTTATTTATTTTTGAGACATATACATTATTCATTTAATTTTATTTTAAAAATTGCAGCACAATATCTCTTAGTAACCAGTAAAAGACTTACAAATATTTTGTTCTTTATGCAATTAATGCCAATTACTTTTCTTTTCTTTTAGTTTGTGTTTGAATTTAATGCTAAATTATCAGTTGTTTTATTTATTAATTTTGTGTTTTGCAATATCTCTAGTTTTAGAGATAATTAAAAAGAATTCGAAACTGCTTATATTAATATCATATTTAAATTTTAACACATATTAAATACTTGGAAATCATCTTATTAGAAAATTTGTTAAAATGCTGAAAAATCGATGTTTATTTTTTGATAGAAAAGAGATATTTTATAGCATTTTTTATTTTAGAAGATTTTGGGAAATTAAAAATTTTCACAAATATATTCTGAAAGTATTCTAAAAAGAAGAACGAGAGTGATTTTAAATAGATTCAATTAATTAAAAAATTTAAAATCAATATAAATTTTCAATATTTATGGGTTATCCCGACGAATTTTTCCCGTTTCGATATTTATGTGTTATCTACGAAAAACATTATGTCATTTAATGATTCAAAATGCCCTATATAAATTACAAATAAAGTTTTTATCCATTTAATACAACGAAGATATAAGCAATTCTGCTTTTCCTTTACATTTTGAAAAAAATCATTAAAATTTTTTAAATCTTTCATGTATTTTTATGACAAGAATGGTTGACGTTATAATACTCAAGTACAAAAATTTCTATCAATGATTAAATAGGCTATACATGGGTAGTTTTAAATAATATAACAATAAATTACTTTTTTCCAGATATCTAGAAATTGGTGACGGAGAATAGAATCTGCTAAAGACATTGTTGATATATTTTTTTAAGATAGAATTTCGTTGTCGAATGTAAACTTGTTGAACTGTAATGGTAAATCTAACTACTAAGATCTAAAGACCTGATTTCTTGAATTTAGATTAATAAATGTCTAATTTCGTTGATAAGACCTCCGAAATGCATTTAAAAATATATTTAGTTTGCTTTTTGAATAAACTTATTGCTTTTCTTACGCGATTTGAACCACTATTTTTCTAAGATAATTTTTAATGCAAAGCATAAATTCTAACAAAAATAACACAACAAAGAGAGAAAATCCATTCAGTAAAATTTAAATCTCATGAATTTAATGTCCATGCAAGTTTGTGGAATGTTTCACCAATTCTTAACAGCAAGGAGGATGGAAAGAATATTGTATATAAGCTAATTGAAATTTGAGGATCTCAGATAAGGTATACTAAAAGACGGTCCTTCAGGATATTTTGACTGTTGCCCCTCTATCAGATGATCTTACAAGTGGCAGAGCCCTCTACCTAATCAAAGTAAACTATTCTTGATGGAAAATAGTATTTTTTCAATCTCAATTTCGTGACAAATTAATATCTTCATACAGTTTCATACGTATTTAAACAATGTTATTGGTAAGTACGAAGGAGAATTTTTACTATATAGATTCTCCATATACATTTACCATATCTTGAACTATCGAAAGAGAATCTTGAACTATATAATATAGCATTTACCATATCTTGAAAACCATTAGTCAAGATATTTATTGATCTCTGTTGATACATTTAGCAGATGTATCAACATTAATTGCATAACATTAACCATATTAGTATAGTTTTTTTGTTCATATTTTCCTTTAAATCTTGTTTTGTGCAATCAGTAGTAATTCTTGCATCCGTGCCATATTATGATAGCATGGTTTTATATGTAATATAGCAGCTTTTTGATGCAACATCATTAAATTGATTAGTGATGTGTTCCAATGTGGCCTATTTACCCTCTGTTGTGATGCAAGTTGGATTTTTCTCAGTGTCCACTTTTTATTCGACGCTGATGAGGATGGTTTTACAGGGTCCCTGATAATCCAGTACATAAAAATCCACTGTTTGTTCTATTTCGAAGATGAAGTGATTCACAATCGATTTAGCCCATATCAGATCTCCTTAGATTTGTCTTTTTAACCACTTTGTTTTCTATTGTAACTAATACCATAAGCATCTTGTTAAGCTTTAGATTATGTAACTTGCATATTATTTCGAGGGTCAGACACTGCCCGAGATGAGAATAATGCCAAATGCCCTGAATTCAACAACTTCTCAATTTATGCGGAAATACACTTAAAAGCACAAACAAAACAATAGAAATCAACCTTTTGAGTTTTTTGTGAGATGAAGTGGTCCTAAGAGTTGCATATCAAATATATTCTTTCGCTGAGCAACATCACTATAATTGGTCCTGTATATGTTAAATAAAATATTCAAAGAATCTAATAACCCACCGTTTGCATGATGTAGAAGAAGTTGTAGTTTGTAGAAGAAGATGATAGTTTAAGTGACGATTTCATCATTTAAATAAGATTCAAAAACATTGTAAATCGCAATACATAGTGTAGATAGAAATATATTAGGTTGGGGAAAAAGAAATCCATTATTTTTACGTGAACTTTACGTAACTTCTTTTGGATTCGCTTTGTAAAAAGGTTTAAAACAGCTTTCATGTAGATTTTTAGGTCTTGCGCGTTACGACAGCTGACATGCGGTTAACTTCGATCATTTTTGATATTTTAGACATTTTCGATGATGCTTGTATCCACATGCGAGGTGCATCTCTAACATCAAAAATACCCGAACGGAATCGACGAAACAAATATTGTACGTAACTGGTTGTTACAGTCTTATATAGGACGATAAACACCTTTCACAATTTCAGCCACCTGGCTAGCCTTTTTGCCGTTACAAGAGAAAAACGAAACTGTATCGAATTTTCTGTTTGCTGTCTTCCATTTTTAAATCTTGTACTCGTAACTGAATTAATCAAACAAAAAACTGCAAGAGGATATTTTAGTGTCAAATGTCACCTTTCCAACGAGCATAAATGTGAAATTGTTTGATTGATGCCTCCCGAGATATCGATCACTACAGTCGTCTACCGAAAAAATAATGGATTACTTTTTCCCTAACCTAATATTACAATAATTGTGAATTGAATACATTAACTTATGTGAGAAGAGTAGTAGTTTATTGATCGGCAGTCAACTTGTACGATACTTGTTTCAACCGAAAGATCATGTTGCGAGGGTTAATGTATTCACTTAAAGTTTGAAGGGGTACTATGTTTGTCTCGCAACTGTGTGAAGCAGAAGGAAAAGAAGAACGCCAGCTGGGATATCGACCACACACCTCACTTAAATATAGCTCAAACTACTGAGGTGGTTGGCCGTGTTAAGCAGATTCCATCAATCAAAAACAAATAACCAGAGAGAAATGCATCGTAATTATTTAATCTAATTTCTTGTGCATTATTTTAGATCTAAAATTGTACGCGATGGCTTTGATCTCAAAATTCTTATTTTTGATTTTGAAATTTTGCCATTTGAAATAGGGCTGATTATATCAATTTTTTTAAAAAAAATTTCTCCTAACCAGATAAAAAATATTTGTTTCATCGTTGCCAGTATCTATCTTAATAAAGAATATAACTAATTCAATCTTCTGAAAATTTGCTTCATCAAAAAGATATGTATTTTGATAATCACATTTTATAATGTTGGGCGTCTTAACTTTGATAAGCATCCACTATTATATTTTGATAGCAATATAAATCAATCTAAAAACAAAATAGAATACAAATTGAAAAATTGTAGAATTTTTTGTTAAACAGAATAATTTTTATAGAAAAACAATTTATGTTTGAAATCTCATGAGGAACTCATTTTTAGAATTAAATTATTTAAGCGTCTAAAAATTCATTCAAAAATAAAAAAAAAAATTTTGAAATAATTTTATAATTTAGTTCTAATGTTCTTACATTAATAACACATAATATTTAATCATAAAATACCGCATATCACATTCAATACATTAAGTGTAGAAAAATATTAAAAATTAGCATCACTAACAGAGAAAGTACAGTCACAGAAGAAATTAAAACTTCCTACTCAGCTTAAATTGTCTGTTGTTTTATTAAAGTGAGCAAGTTGCCTGTGCTGCCATCTGCTGGATGAAAGTATCCAACTGTGCCTATTATGCTTCTTCAGATTTTTCAGTCTCATACTGAAAGGATTATTTGCGGAAGGGTGGTTCATTTTTTTAAAAACAATACAGACAAAGATGGCAGCGATATTTCAAGAACTCTTAATCATTACACATTTAAATAGTATATGATACATAATTAAAAGTAAAATACCAATGTATTTTTTTAATTTAAGAATCTCAATAAAATTTATTAATGTGTTATATTTTTTCTATTTTATAAGATAAATACACCTAAGTCTGTTTTTACACAGTCTTTTTGTACACGGTTTTGATATAACACGGTTTGAAAATTGAATATTTTTAATTTTTTTACACGATTTTATTCCATTTAGCACGATTTGAAATTTTATGTACTTAAATTTTTTTTGTCAAATTTAATTTTTGCGAAGTATGTTCATATCACAAAAAAGTATTTATTAAAGAAAAAAGTCTGAAACCATCGATAGTATCGATAGTTTGCGAACACTAGCTTAAAGATTTAAGTGAATTCCCCTTTAGTGCGTACAAACAAGTAGGGGAATTCCCTTTATGTGCATACAATAAAATTTACTGGTCAGAGCAATTGAAACGTGTTAATATTTTGTGAACTGTCAATGCAATAAGACGTGTTTGGTAAAGAAATTTTTTGCAGGCAAATTTGATTTTCCATTAAATTTAATTTTAACGCATTAAGATAAAAGGTAAGCCAAAAAATATTTTGTATTTATTCAGTTATTTATGTTTTTTAATTTTGTTAAATATTTTATGTATCCCTAAAAGGAAATGTCGATATAAAACTACTTTATGATTATCACTTATTCTATTTTATTTTATTTTTTACCTTAAAAATTGAATAACCTATTCTTTTCGTTCACAACATAGTTTTTTAGTTCCTGAACTTGCCATACATTTAATTTATATTACTTTTAAGATTAGAGTGCATATCTTTTTTATCATTAATTACTATGCTTGTGAAAATAAGCATTATATATTTGATTTAATAAAATAAACATGAATTCTTGTTCTTAAAAATTCTTGTTTTTCACTAATTTTAATAGGTTTTAGAGATTAGGAACAAATCACCCATTTTTGTATAAGATCAATGTCTTTTTTTACACGGCTTCTTCTGGAACCAATCTACCGTGTAAAAACAGACTTAGGTGTATATATTTTGAGTGTTGTGCTGCGAACTTAACTTATTGCTTCCACGAGTACTTGTGTCTTTTTTCAAATTTTAAGTACAAATTAATAATAAAATTGAGAGTGTATTTTCAAATTTTAAAATACACTCTCAATTTTATTCAGATGAAAATTTTCTTGATTTGACTTTATTAACGAGCTTAAACAATTATTACTATATCATCTTTTTATTGAAACTAATAAAAATATTTACAAACGGGTGAAATAACTGCAATTCAGTTTGTATTTTTGATGCAATGTAGGTGTTTGCACTAAAAATATTATATGTTTAATATTTCAGGCATATGTTTATTTTTTTTATTTATTTTTTATTTTCGTTAAAATACTTTTCCCAAAAAGATATTACTGTCAAATTAAGTTTTTTTTAAAAGTTTCATATAAATAGGAGGCCAATATTATAATATAATTTAGAGAAAGAAAATCAAATTAATAAACAATTAAAGAATAAAATATATTTAAAATAAAAGAAAAGAGAAATTTTTTTTAAAAAAAAGAAAAAGAAAAGAGAAATTTTTAAAAAAAAAAAAGAAAAGAGAGAGAGAGAGAGAGAGAGAGAAATAAGTAAATTTAAAATAAAAAATAATAAAAATAAAAAAAGAGAAAATAAGTAAATTTTCTTTATAACAAATAAATTGATAATCAATATTTGTGTAATATCTTGAAATGCGAATATTCATATCTTGTAATAAAAATAAAAATTAAATTAAACTAGGCAATTATAAAGAAGGAAATGTATGTGATTTTTAAGAATTTAATTTCTTGATAAAATAAAAATCATCAGATTTAAAAATTACCAAAAATTTTTAATTCTTAATTTAAAAAAGTTGAAGAACATTGTTTTTTCACTTAGTTTGCACCCCTTAAAGAGATAGCTTAGAAACTCTTTTAATGCATTTGAACATGTGTCTCATTTGACCTTCGGCGAGAAATTCTCTCAAACAATGAACCATATTCCCATGTCGTAAAAAGGAAACCCCGAAGCAAGCACCTCGATAGGTGTGTATATAGAAAGCAAAATACATCTCCAATTGGTTAGCATTTGCTAGGGTCAAACCCATTCCCAGGCTACTAAATGACATTTTTGACACTACATTACGAGCAGTTTGTACTCTGAAAACTTCTTTAAATGCGTTTCACTGCGTATTTTCCTCTCAGAAAAACTTTTCGAAAAATAATTAATTAGATTAACTTATTTCAAGGAAAACTTTCACCGATGAACCCAAAAAGTTGCATACGCTCTTGCAAGCAGAAATTAAAATCGTTTTCCTGTTTATCACTAGTTTAGATAAATTTTTTTATGTAAGATTGATTGATTGATTGCTGTTGAGAATTATACATTTATATCACTAAAACTGACACTTTTTGGAATGGGAGGAACATAAGGTCTCCACTAGACATTTGTTGAAATTATCATATCAAACATTGACACTGAGAAGAAACCGGTTGATAATAATTCAGCAAGTATAAACAGTAATTTATTTGAGGTGTGTTTGAACAAGTTTCCAAAAATAATGAGGGATGTTTTGAGAAGTTATTTTTTTATCTATATTCAAAAACAAACAAGTTTATGAAAAACTTGGAATATTATAGATTAATATGTGTGTGATATATATCATAGGAGAGTTGGCATCAATCTTGTATGCAGGAAGTTTCGATATGTGAGCATACCAAAGTAATATGTTGAGGTATCAATACATGTTAAATTTTATTAATCTTTTAGTTAGCCAGGAGGGGAAGCCTGTATGGCGGAGGAAGAAAGTGTTAGATCAAATAATCGTCTTCGTCACTTGACCTTGGGTCAAAATCATATTGTGGTTGGGTTTGCTTAGCTTGGAGCCATCAAAAATAGAGAAACAGTAAAGCAACTGAAAGTCATCAAAATGTAACGCAATGAAATAAGGTTCTGGATTCTTGTGAACAGCAGGTGATGAGTTCTAGACCCTACCTAATCGATGATCTGTTGTGTTCACTGATGGTAATTGGAGCATATAAAATATGTCCTAACCGCAATGTCCTTTCGTTAGTGCGGTGAGGCTTAGCTTGGAAGGTAAGAGCTCAGGTGTCGACTACGTCACATGATGGTGATTCAAGCCTACGAGACGATTGGCTGTTGGAAATCAATCTTGAAATTAAAATTCAAGCAATATTTGCAGACGAACTTATTAGTTAAAAATTTTCTACGCTTATTATTTTGTTCAGTATTTAATACAAAGGTAAATAATTCATAAAAAAATATAAAAAAATGTCATCCTTTGCAAAAAAATTCTGTTGCTCCTTTCGAGCGATTATTTCCTGTTTTACATTACTCGGGATAAAAGTGTGTGTTGTTTTCAACTCTTTCATCTTTCGCTTTTTTTTTTTTTTTTTTTTTAAGTCTTAATTTGAGCAGAGTCTGAAATGCTAATTCAGAAATCAAAAAGGGGTGAAAAAAGCAAACACAAGAGAATAAAAAAAAACTTTCTTCAGACAGCCTCTCTTTCTGCTCGTCAACTCTTTCATCAAAATTTTTGCATATCCTCCAAAGAAGCGTTTCGATGTCGGACGGCGTCTCGTCATTAGCCGAAAAAGTTGCGAGCACAAAAGGTTTTCTGCAAATCAAAGACTCGAAAAGGTAATCATTTCAGATCTCAAAATGAGAGCAAAGCAACGCTTTACGAAAGGCATATTTTGATTTTCTAATGCACATTAGCTTTCTTTTTTTTTTTTGTAATAAATACAAGGGAAACACAGGAAGAGGCAGCCATTATTCATCTGGATTCATGTCACAAAAGTATGCGCTTTCTGCATTACTACCTGATTATAAATTCAGATGACATTCTTTTTCACACTATTGTCTTTACTGGACGGCACACTGAGTAATTATTCGTCGAAAAATATCTGAAATTAGAGTTAGAAACTTTTAAAAATGAAACTCAAAACTTTTTTTAAAGGAAACATCAGGGAAATAACAAAAGTAAAAAAGAAAATCAAATGCAATTTTTAAGTAAAGGAATACTCATCAAAGAGAAGTTTGAAATAAGAAAATTATTGAAGATGAACAGCAAAAATAACTATTTAATGATTACTCGTTGATCGTAATCAATTTTCGTTTGCAAAAAGGGACCATTAAACCAGATCAAATCAAACTATACTTATACTACGTAAAAACCAGCAAATAAAACTACGCTTATGCCACCTAAGAACCAGCAAATAAAACTAATCTTATGCCACCTAAAAACCACCAAACTAAATGCAACGCTTATGCCACCTAAAAACCGGCAAATCAAACTACGCTCACGCCACCTAAAAACCACTAAACTAAACGCAACGCTTATGTCACCTAAAAACAAAAAATCTAAACGCAACTCTTATGCCACCTAAAAACCAGCAAATCAAACAACGTTTACGCCACCTAAAAACCGGCAAATAAAACTACGCTCATGTCACCTAAAAACCAGCAAATAAAACTACGCTTATGCCATTTAAAAACTACCAAATTAAACACAATGCTTATGCCACCTAAAATCCAGCAAACCATTCAAAGCTTATGCTACATAATAACCACCAAATAAAACTACACTTACGTTAGTAAAAATTCAAACAGTTTTGGAAGAAATCAAAAACTTATACGGAATTCAGAATGTATAAAATATATACATTTAATATTTATAAACTAATCTTTAAGAAAAATCTTAAATTTGCTTGCTCTTTCTATAGTTTAAAATAACTGTATACGTCAGATTTAGAATAAAACTTTCGTCTGCATTCATATTGTATCTAGAAAAGTTGTAATAATGTGAAATTTAAAAATATTGTCAATACAGATTTGGTGTTGTTGTTGTTGTCTTGTGTCAGCCAGGCTGGCAGTATGGGGCGCGCTGCTCCACTTTTCCAACTGAACCGTAGTTTGGTGTTGAGTCCTACTCCCTCAGTACACTCATGCTATCGGTACCCGTTACAGATTTGACGATAAATATCAAAGAAAGATTACTATAATAGCGTTTAAAATCAGCCATTCTTGTTTCAATTAAGAACATATGATATAAAAAACAAAAAACGTTTTAATATTATCACACAAATATTTTATTTCATTTTTAATATAATTCAACACATTCAAGGTACATAAGTCAAATAGGTATATAACAGTAAGAAAACACTCTCTCTTTGCAGAGCATCCTTTGTTATTGATGGTTGTATCCTAATTAAAACATTTATCTTTCCTTAATAGCAAATATTATCCGAATTCGTTTTGAAAACTTAACACCACTAAATAGTAAATTGCACTTTCCTAAAAGATGGACTCTAGGAACTAGCAGTTTAACCAATATTTCATAATAAGATACCCCTAAAATTATACTTTAATTTTAGCGTGATAGTTTTATAAGATTATATGTGTGTATGGTGAGTAAATTATGAGAATATATAATGAAAATTTCTAAATATCCGCATAGCAAATACGCCACTCAAGCTCTGTTTGAAAAGTCCACCTATCGATTTAAAATGTCAACTCTTTATTAATTCCAATCCGAAAAATAATTATATCTCAAAGTCTAGTCTAGTAAATATAATAAAATAATTATTTAACGTTACTAGATTTATCAGACTAGCATGTAAGATGGAAGTGTTTTAGGTTTAGAAATTATAATAGAATATACAAGCATAAATAATTACTTATAAAAGCAACTATTAGTCATTTCTCATAATTCCAAAATCACACGAAATATAAGTAAATCACAAAAGCACTAGAGAATGAATCACATTCTCACTTTTAAAGAAATATAAGAGCTATTCCAAAAAAGACATCCTTCGATATACGCCACAAAGAAAACAAAGTCACAGTTACTCTTCATAAGAAATAACAAGCACTATATGAAATATCAAATGCGTGTAAAAAGAAAAAGACTTGCATCCTCCGTGATATTTCCTCGTGACATTCTGTCGAGGAAACAATCTTGTAGGCGAGTTAAGATGACAAAGCCCACAGACTGCCCCTACGGATAACATAAGTGGTAACCCTGGATTCGTGCTTCCATCCAAATCCAGCCAATTGCCAGCAAAAGATTCTGTTTTCCCTTTTTTTTCCCAAGGAACATGGCACAAAACAGAAGTTGAGAGATGATGGAGAGTTGTTTTGAAGTGAGAAAAATAAATGTTTTCTTTTTTGTTTACTGTTTCTCTTTGCTCTCATCAAAAACATCTTCCAGTTTATTATATTCCCTCCTTTCAGTAGGTAGCTGGGCAAGGATGGTAATTGGGAGTTTTCTTTGAAATTAAACTTATCTCTAGTACTTGATTTAATGAGATAAATTAGATTTTTAAACGAAAATCTTCCTTAATTGATTAATAGATTGTTCGTACTTCAGAAAAAAAGAGTTGTTCATGTTTTTTTGGAGCTTCTTATTGCTGTTCAGTCCAAGTTTGTTAATCAGTAAGTTCAATTAAATTTTAAACACCAAACTCAGTTTAAAACTTTTTTTTTAATGGGAAACTTCAAAAGCAAATCTATTTAGTGTCAGAATGTAGATAAATATACATGAAATATTTCTTCATCGGCCGGCCGATGGCTGGGTGGTTAGCGTTTCTGCCTCCTAGGCTGTTGGTCCCGGATTCGAATCCAGGTTCAGGCATGGACATTTTCTTTCTCTGTGTCCTTTCTCCTAAGATCAATAGATGAATGTGGCCTGCCCTATTATAAACGGGTTGTGGTGGTGTGACGTGGGTAGTGCTATTTGCCTCCGTGGCTTGGTTCACAGGTGCCCACCGGGTAACGCTAAATGAGTAGCATTTTCTGTTCTTGTTGTGGGGAAGGGTCAATCACCCAGTGCTAACCATTGAAAAAAATATTTTCTTCATTGTTCCAAAATATCTATTGCACGCTTTTATATAATATAATGGTTGATTAAATATTTAGTTCTTTCCCTAAATACGTAAGGCGTAAGAGATTCTGGTGATAAGTAGTCTGCTTCGTGCACGTGTGCATATTTATCAATTTCTAATACGAGAAAAGCATTTAAGTTGATCAGTATTGAATATATCTATAGTTTGATCTATATATATATATATATATATATATATATATATATATATATATATATATATATATGTGTGTGTGTGTGTGTGTGTGTGTGTGTGTGTATCGAATACTAAAGCATCATTCAATGTCTGTCTGGCCACGTTTAAAATCAGCAAACAACTATTCTATTATTAGTTTTCATGAAGCTCAATCAACAAATAATAGAATAGTTGTAAAATAAGACTTTAAAAGTCCTTGATTAACTTGTCAGCCCTATTTTTCTTAATTAAAATCAATGCTTTATCAATACGGGAAATTCATATTTTCCATTATTTCGAAAATTGCAAATGTAGCCACTCTAAAATCAAGAGAAATAAAAAGCAGATTGTTACGCGACTTCGGTACGTATGAAATTCTTTACATTACTCTACCTAAGAATCATGATTTTGTGAATAGTAGCAACATTGATATCCGCCTACGAACTTACGATATTAATTGATTAAATATTTTCAGACTTTATTAAGTGTATCCAAATAATTTTTATATAAATTTTAAATAAGAGATTGGTATTTAAGAAAGGGTGCAAAAAAGTAAGATTTTTTTCTTATGATATGATGCAGATTTTATAATTGAATTCCAATATATTTTATTATTACATGGGCAAGTGTTAAATTACTAAAAAAAAATGAACTAGTACGATCAGTTTAAATTTATGGCTTTGAATTCCATTAATGGGGAGATGAATATTATTTTTTCATCAATGAGTACAGGCCGACATGAGTTTTATTTATTTATTTTTTGCACAGGGGTAATTTCTTACATTCTTTCAACTATAATTTCAATGCAATATTTCTTTATGACCGAAATTAAGTGCAAAATTTTGGTTTCTTGATCTTCAGCCTAGTGATTTAAATGAATGAAGACGAAAGCTTATTTTTACATTGATACATCATATATATTTTATATTTAAAAAATCCTATTAATGGTCCGTGAGATTTAATTTATGAATTTACTGGACCGCGAGTTTGACGACAGCTTGCATATTTAATGCGTGGAAGGAATATCGAAAAGAAACCGCGGAAACAAACGTATAATTTCTAATTCACTTCCGAATCTTCATCGCATTTATCATTCGAATCATTTCGATTCATAGTGTTGAGAGAATCAAAAAGGAATTGTTCCAACTATACAAAGGCAGAGAAAGGTATGCAAACTCTCGAACGCGTTTCTTCTGTCACAAATCAAGCCAATAATCATGCCAAATCTCTGTGCAAGATTGAAGCGTGATGTTGCCCTTCTTCCAGCGTTTTCCTTTTCCTGGAAACATAGGAAGTTTGCATATAACGAGGTATTTTTATTTATTTATTGTTTGCAGTGTTTCAGTTGCAGTTTTGGGGGTAAAATACGGGGAGATTCTGCAAATACTCAGGGGGTGATAAAGGCATAAATAATATATTAAATTTAAAAACATTGTTATTTAAGTCAAATACTGGGTTTTTGATTTTTTATGTATCCTTTTTAAAATGTAATGAGAATATTTAATCAATCATTTCTAAAATTTATCTCTTATTTTATCGTGTAGAGAGTATATTAATTTAAGGATCAACTGTGATAGCCCCTGATGAAATGTAAAAGCATAAATAATTATTGTCAAAAAATTTGGTCGTAAATTTTCTTTTATATCAAATAGGAAGAAATATAAATCATTCATATAAAGTTGTAGATATTTCCAACTCTTAAGGTATCAGCCTATATTGAAAAGTTGATTTTCGACTACATGTGTCAACTTTTATTTTTTTTGTAGATCTTGTACAACAACTTTCCAATTTGCAAGACAGCTTTTCGTTTTACTGTGTCAGATAGAAATTAAATTACAGGAATTTTAAAATACGTCGTCTTTTTTCAAAAATGAAACAGAAACTTCCATTTTGAATCCATAATTGGTAAAGAAAAGTGGTATTTTACCTTTTTTACTAATTTTTTAAATTTATGTTTTCCTATAATGTCTTGACTGATAGCAGTATGTACGAGGCCTACATTTGGTGACATTAAAAAAAATGCCAATATATTGATGCTATCAAGAGCTAAAACTATCTCTCTAAACATGAGATTTTCTCAAAACTTAATTTTTCACAATATTTCCAAACCGCTAACACAATACCTCAAGAAATAATGCATATATTTTTATGGAAATTAGCATACATGTTTTAAGTGTCATTATCTATAAAATGAAGCAAAAATTTTTAAATAAATTTTTCCATTTTCAGCTATTTTTAAAGGAAATATTTCGTGAAATATCCATATTGCGTGACATATTTTTAACTATATTTTTCTTAGATTTTGCTCTTTTTCAAAAAACGTTATCACATAAACATTGTGTCCAAATTAAATTAACGCATTAAAGTTTTCTGTTGATTGTTAATTGCGCATTTTGTTAAAATTTCAGTGAAATAAGTTTTAAAATTAGTGTTGAAATTTCACTAAAATGTGCTAAAAAAACAACCAATTTCTCTGAATGTATGATATATGTAATTAAAATTTTGGCTACTTTTATGTTTTTACATCACAATTTTTATAAAAACAAGATAAAAGAAAGTCAATTAATTTTCAAGAAAAATGTGAGCCGGATATAAGCAAATACCTTAAAGTGACTCAATTCATAATTGTGCAGAAATATATAATTTGCTGGAGTAGCGTTTGTTAGAAATAACTTAAATATTTTTATGCATAAATTATGATTGGGTTTATGAATATTCTTTGACATAAAAAGATATTTGGGGTTATTGCAGTTAGTAAAAAATTAATTTTCAAATCATAACATTCATATCTTCAGAAAAAAGTTCTGTTGCCTTGAGTTGACTTTACTGTCCGTATAGTAACTCTCAGAATAGCTCTCACCAAGTAGTTTGGTTAGTGGCGGTTGTTATGTTAACAAGAATTGTCCTTTTTATTTAGGGTTTTGTAAACAGTGATATTTAGCGTAGTATCTAATGCTATTCAGTAAAGCAAAATCGACGAGTTTCCTATGTCGCAAATGTAATATTTTTCGTTTCCATGGCAAACACTAACAAATTGGCAGGAACTATTCTCGGGATGAAAGACAGTATAATGGTCTAGTGCAATCCTGTTTAGGATTCAATGATTGTTGAACAACAAAAAATATTGATGTCACATTTCAACTTTTTCTTTCAGGATAAGTGGATAATAAGAGACCACAGATTTCTTTTCATTCCAAGAAAGGATGTAATCCACGATTTACGAGGAATCCACATAAGAAACAAAAAGATATGAATCTACAAGTTTCTTATGATAGATTTCAAATTTAAAGTTGAAATCTAAGTAAACAGTAGAAGTTAATAAACTCAATATCAACACAATAAAAAGTAGGACAATAAGATAATATGCTATAAGTACCATGTGTTAAAATCACTGTATTAATATTCTCACTACTATATGGAATCGAAATAGTAAAACGAATAGGCTCAGATTTGCATCTCTGACAATACATTTTAAATTTCCGAACAAAAAAAATTCATCGCACAAAACAATCAAAAAATGTTAAGGAAAAGGTCTTACGATTAAGCAAGAAATAGCCAAAAAGAAACTATCTAGCTAACAAACAGCAAACATCGAGTGATGCATAATGAGAAATAATAAAGAAAAAAAATGCAAGAGTGATAACGGGTTGAAAAGAAATTAAAAGTAAGATCCGAGTAGCCTTGGCAGTCTTTATAAGAAACCCTCGCCAAATCTGGGAAGGATTTGAGTGGGATTTGCAAAATAATGCTCGCGTTATTAATTATTTATGGCTGTTCTCGATGATAGGTCTTTTTCCATTAAATATTAAAACACTGCTTCGAGTGTTGTAAAAAAACAGCGCCTAAAACAGTCTGCCTTGGCAAAGATGGTCTCTGCACAAAAATAAGGATTAACGGAAAATACTTCCAAAGCTCCAGTTATTACTTCAGGGCTTAATATTCACAAAAAGGGGTAAAAGTAAGAAGAAAATTGTTCCAAAAAAAGTTTCTTAATTATTGTTAATGAACAAATTCATTTGTTATAAGAAGACTAAAGATGCAACTTTAATTACTTCATCCGCGAACAAAACTATTTTTCGCAAAAGTAGGGATTCGAATGAAGTAAAACAGTTTTGATTGCTTGTTGAAAAAAAATCATTTTATTTCATTGATTTTCTTTGGTGCTTTTTTTTAATCTTCTGAAAAATTATAATAATTTAAAAATGCAATTGTTCAAGTTTTAATTTAGCTATGTTAAGGAAAGAAACCGGAGTGGAATTCCCTCTATTGAGCGCCAATTACGTTTTTGACTTTAATTTAAAATGTGAGGAA
>JAPDSC010048138.1:60403-88008 GCA_026290005.1 Latrodectus geometricus
TATTTAAATGAACATTAAGGCACAAGTCTGAGATTGTATCCTCGGATTGTGCTAGGTCAACTCAGCATTTCATCCTTTCATTGGGTTAATGAAATGAGTACCACCAAGCATGCTTTTGAACAGGAGGTTAAACTAACCACCCAATTGAAACGTATGCTTCGTGTTTTGGAGAATCAAACAGGTAAGGTTTCAAGAAAACAGGTATCGGCTGTGTATTTATTGATTGCAGTGTCACTGAAATTAATTTAGTATATATGTGTGTGTGTGTGTACAATAATTTATTGTACATGATTACTCGCTTGAAATAAAAGAATGAAAACAATTCTCAGTATCATAATATATTTAAATAGTATATAAAATAAGTAATTTCAGTTTGAAAGAAACAATTTATATTACGGTCTCTGTTCTGGTATATAACTAGTTATTTCAATTTTACTCTGAAACTCTGAAAAAAGAAATAATGGCAGCAAAACTGTCGAGGGTAACAGCAGAGAAATTTAGAGAGTAAGTGTCAACTCAGATACCAGTTGATCGTGGCTCAAGATTTTGAGATTCTAGGCTGTACCCAGAAATGAGTCATAAACAGATGTGCAAACATATGGTTAGAAAAGTCACTTTTCTTGCAATTGGAAAATAAGAGTTCAATACTGGGCATGTTGAAACTCTTTATTTATATTGTAAGTTTTATCTAACCTAATTTGCGTTGTTCAGTTGAAACTAAAGTTTAAAATCTGAATCATTGCTAAGTTTATGATATCTGCTTATGAACTTCGTTTAAAATGGTGGATACATTTATAAAATCTGCAAGTTGAGCTTATGAGCATTTTTGATTATCAGAAATCTGAAATGTAGTGCATTTTCTACTTATATTTAATAAAACTCAAATATTTTAATTTTTCTAAGATTGCAACATAAATGATGAGTCATTTTACTCGTACCATCATTACATGATTCCGTACATCTACAGGAACATCAAACATATCCGCAGGATATTTCATGCTTCGATTAGAAGTATCCAACTTTATTACTCTCCAACATAACAAAGCTTCTAGAACATAATCTACAAAGCATTTTTTTAAACTAATGATTTCGAATTTTAGTTTAAACATTGGTCCATTCAGCGAAAAAGATGGTGAGAGTATTAACTGACATAAAAACCGCACATTACAGAAAGAAGTTTGACAGCATTCGCCAAAATTTAAGGACCAAGTGGACCCAACCTTTTGCATCATTGAAGACGGACAAGAGACAGTTGCTTAACAGGAACAATAAGGAAGACCTGAACGTATTTATCAAAATGAACTTGTTGCTGTCAGTGAAGTCTAGAAACAATTTGTACAGGCAATGAGTTCATCAACCAGCGAATGATAAGGTATAGTTAGTCTTAAATATGGCTTCATTATCGTGGATTAGCCCGTTACTTCTAGTGTGATATAACAGAACAAAGCAAGAAGCAAAAGCTTGCTCAAGCACTCTTAAAATTCAAATAAATCATATCTGAACTCAAAAACTCTCTTCGAATGTCTTAGAAAGGGGTATGGAAAAAGATGGAATAGAGAAGATGGACATATCAAATTTGTTTTGCTTGACATCCTAGTCAATGACCATAAAGATGCACACAGTTTCTTTTTGGATTTACTTCAACATAGTACAGCCATTGAAGGAGTCTAACTCTTACAAGAGTGCACTTGTAATATTGTTGTAAATATGAACTAGTTGGTATCATTGTACATTACACATTCGAACGATTTTGTAGAACAGTCCTTCCTAAACCTTCAAAAGAACAAATACCCTCTCTTCGCTATACCATCAAAAACCCAATTTCTTTTGTACAAAATAAAGAAAAATAATAATCACCTTTATCACAAAACAAAAGATAATTCTGTATGGTAAACCTACGAGCTGCAGATATCATTCTAACATCAATTTCTTGGTGGGTCCTGGAATGAGAATTACATGTCTTGGTTAGGTGGTCAGTCTAATGGAAAACTCCCAAACTAGTTCTAGCTAAAATAACAAAATAAGGGTTAAACTTCGTTGGGTCGATAAAGCTGAACATGCTTGGTACTGTTTCATCGACCCACTGAAAGGCTGAGTTGACTAAGCCCAGCCTGAGGATCGAACCACAGAGCTGTACCATGCGAGAACTACTACACCACCGAGCTTTTCACACATTATAAGTATGAAAGCATAATGAACTGCGCATAGACAATGCTGATTTTCCTTAATGTGGCTGTGTATAGCACAGTTTGCAGGTATTTTTTTAAATGCTAATTTTTTTCCCTAATCTATTGCATGTATTAGATCGTTATTTCATACTCTTTACAGTGAATATTTTATTTTTTTATAATTGAATTCTTAAAGTCAAAAATTGCTTTGACTTTTCAGGAATATCCTTTTTTCCAATTTTAATTCAATGTACACTCGATGCCATTCTTTAGAATCTTCGAAAGTCTGATTTATATTTATTGGAAGTCTTTTAAATTAATTTTGAGGATTGCAGAGTTCTTCTGAAATGTAATATTGTAATACTATTTTTCAAGATCACTAGTAGTTTTACGATAAAATATATATTGTGGTGGAAAATTTTTGATAACCTAAAGTAGAAACCATGTACCTCTTCGTGTTTGTTATAAGATTTATGGCTATCTCCAATTCATAATATTTTGCTTTTCGAAATGAGCAATGGTGGGTAAAATTGTTTTGAAAAAGCAACATTCTTCGTATAACATTCTCAAAGAAAAATCCAATCGATTAATCTGAGCGACACGAATGCACTTCAAAAGCCCTTAACTCATGTCTGCTTGAAAGAAATCTCAGATAAAGCCAAACTTCCGAACGAACGACAATTTAAATTATTTTCTTTATCCATCTTGCACTTTTTTTTCCCTCCTCCTTGAAAACTTCTTAAATCCCAAATTCAAAATTGCGTTCCGGTCGAACCGCAGCTGGGTGCTTCCTCACCACCATAACCTCAGAGTTGGCAGCAGCTGAGCTTCCTATTAAGCTTAATGTTGCGGCAAGGGTCAACCTATGGAAGCGGTTAGCCCTCTTCATCCCTTTTATTGGCCATAAAATTTATGCCGCGACACTCAAGACAAGGGTTACTGAAATTTTCCATGTCGTACGGCGACTTTCCATTGCAGCCATGTCGCCAAATATACCACCAAAAAAATTTCCAATACTTTGAGTTTTATAAATGTAAGGAGACAATACACAAAGAGTTGCCCATAATCATCGAGGCTTTGTATCGAATCAAACAAAATTGCGGTTGGTTTCGGGAATATTACTAAAAGTACCCTTAAAGGCTTTGAATGTTTGTTCAATTTGTTAATAACTTTGACATATCAAATGAAATAAGAAAGCACTTACACAAATTTCTGTAAAAACATTTGGCAATAATTGATTTACACCAGCAGCGCCTTGTTCGCGAAGTGAGAATTGTTATAAAATATTAGTGGATATTTATCAACAGTTTTAACAATAAAGGAAATTTTTGGACTCTATTTTGTTGTTAGTTTACTTTTTTAAAATCGAGTGTTACCACATTAAATACAATACAAATAAAATTTAAAATTTAAATATCATTTTCCGGTTGCTTACTATTGTAAAAAGAATTAAGAGCACAGGTGAATATCAGTTATTTTATTTAATTACGAAAGACAATTATGAACTAATAATTCAAAAGGCTGGCTGAAACGCAACTGGAATATTTTCGATAGAAAATACTTCTTAATACAGTGACCCAAATGCAATGTCCATAATTAATGAATAAAGGCCATTTTATATTCATCTTAATATGATCTTGTTTATTGTACAATACTTTTTAATTACTTTTTGATAATATAAGGTTTGATGACGCACTATTTGATGATGATAATCTTACATAATATATAACATGGCATATGTATTTTTAAATAATTTAGTTATATTCATCAAAATTTTATGTAAAATCATTTCAAATTGAATTTAAATATTAGTTTTGTTTTAGGAAAAAGTCCTCACCATAAATTAGTAATGAAACTAGGCTCTTCGAAGACAAAGATTTCAGGTTCGATACCTTTCACTTCTACATAATAAAAATGGTGTTTCTACTTTTACCATGCTTGTTAAGGGTTGCTGTTTTAGGAATATAATCCAGGATTTTAACTCTTGTGGCATATAGCTACTGTCAACTAGCTTAGAGAAAAGAGAGTTTTCTTATTCATATAATTTTTATTTTTTTTCAAATGCTAGCCAGGCTGGCAATACGGGGTGCGCTGCTCCACTTTTCTAAATGAACCGTGACTTGGTGTGGAGTCCGACTTCCTCACTAAAACATCCCGTAGATACCCGTTTATAGGGTAGGCAACCATTTATACGAGGAAAAGACAAAAACAGTAGAGAGAGAGAACATCCATGCTTGGACCGGGATTCGAACTCAGGACTTCCTTATTCGCAGCCAGGCATGTTGACCACTGGACACTGCGGGTGGCATTAGCATAAATTAATTGCCTTAATTGTACACTTTCTAAGAATTCCCCTACTTACTAATCACTGCTTATTTTCAGAAGATAAGAAGCTTTTTATAAAGGTTCATTTAATGTTTCTGAACAATTACATTATTTACTAGGTAATGTCATCTAGTGTGAGCTTGTTTTTGAGCATTTTCTAGTGTGACACATCTAGTGTGGCCTTGTATTTGAAATATGTTTTTGTGCATTTTTAATTTTTTATATTAGATAAACATGGGGAGATTAAAAAAATATTATTCCATTAAAAAAGCAATCAGCAAAAAAGAAATGTTGAATCAGAAAATATTTGATACTGAATTTTATATTGGTACTATACTATTTTCATTTGAAAGAGGTCACATATTTATATCCAAAAATATATTAATATCAAGTTAAAAAATTAAAATATTTCGTTATACTTCTATTGTTTTTATTAATAAATATATTATCTACGAAAATCAAGATTGTAATATAAAAAGGGAAAGCATTTTGTATGTCAGTCGTCTGTTGGTATCTAGTATGTTTTCATTTATATAGTTTTATGCATAAGCATATTTTGCCTTTTAGAAATAGTACATAAATAAATTCATTTTTTATTTTTTAAATTTTCAAACATTTTTATAAATTAATTTTTTATTTGTTTCTTTACATAATAAACTTTTTATGACTCTTAAACTAAATTTTTTTTATTTCAAATGTACTACAAAAATTTACATAAAATCTAAGCAACCAAATTAACCTCCAAATCTATTTTCAATTTTTAAATAATTACTAAAAATCCTAAATTTAATGAATTAATTATGCTGAAGAGTCTGAAAAAACTTTCGTTGTAGGTTACTATTGATTGTTAACATGGTCTCAATGCATGCAGTCACCAAATGACAATTTCTTACACTGTTCATCTGTATTTACCAATTGCATCAGAATGAGACCTTTCTTGGGGGCAATAGATCGCCAATTCCGGTAAACAGCCTGCATCTTTCCTCTTGCTCCTGGTCCTGGAATAAATCAACCTCGTGCACAGACCATAAAGTCAACCAAACGCTACCCTCCCGGGGATGGGGAAGTATATAGTCCTGGATCAGATAGGGAGGCCTTCAAGAATTCGGTGGGGGAAGTTATATGTTCAGTATTAAAGAGGGAGGCAGCATAGATACAGGAACTGATTTCGAAGGGTATTGATTTAAAATCTCCATCACTACCAAACTTTATCATTTTACTTATTTCTGGGCGAGAAAAGGGGAAAATATCTGGCACAAATCACTAGAGTCTTAAAAAAATCTCAGAAATCAAAATTCATGTATTAAGATACGCATCATCTGAACACACTCTTCTGCCATCACAAGTCTTAATGATTAAATGTGTCACATTTTAATCTGTTTCTATATATAATGATAGAAATAAATCTCATATATATATTAACTATGCTTTTGTAAAAGCTCCCACCAACTATCAAACTCAGGAAAATGATGCTTCAGAAATTATAATCAGATAATACAGTATTAATAATAATAACATAACACAAATATTTCTATGCTTATACGACCTATCTTTAACTTTTATTATTTACACACTAGTATTTTACTCACCTTTTCTAGAAATTCTTATTTATTTTAAACATCTCCTTTTTTTTAAGTTTATTGATAGGTAAATTTTAACGTATTTGTGTGTAAACATGATGTAATCAGTTTAACAGAATTGAGGTTAGAAGACTATACTATAAAACATTTGAAATATATACTATAAAATACTTGAATATATATCATAGGATACTTGATGAGTGAGTCCCTAGATTTCAATAAAAATTGGATTAAAGATATACATTCATGTATATTTTTGTTTCATAAAATATTTATGCTTATTCAATTTTATATGTAAATAAAATGGGGAAAAAATGTACTGTAATAACATTACTACTTAAATTTATTTTACGTAAATTAAATTTTGCGAAATAAATTAAGAACACTTAAAACTAATAAAAAAATAAGCTCAGTTAATTAGCATGAAATAATTTAATGTTAGGTTACATAGAAAAATAATATAATTATAAAATATTCAGTTAAGAAATTACGTAAATATGTACACAATTATTACGTAAAAACTTTATACATAATATGCTTTATTATATAATTAAAAAGTAACTATATAATTGTTGATATTTAATACAGATATTTTCGAAGTAGTTAAAAAGAAGTTTAGGTAATAAATATTATGTTGTAGTTGCACCAGAACCTTTCCTGTACCTCGCCCACATTCGGGCTCTACCAGTTAGTGGAAGCAGCCGGGTGGCCACCCCAAGAGATATGATTTCACTTGGAGGACATTGCTCCCATGAGGTATTAGTCATGCCACCTTTAGTACACATGATGGATCTACGATGAAAGACAGGATTCGAACTCAGTACCTTCCGAAAATGAGAACGACGGCCTAACCAGCTAGGCTACCTCGGTCCAAAGTGAGATTACATAATAATATTATTATTTTTAATAATTGAAACATTTAATTTTGTGAAAACATTAAGCAGAATATGGACTGAATACTTTATAGTTTGTAGCAAAACCATTGAAATGTTATGTTATATATATATATATATATATATTCGGGAAATGAACTTAAATAGCTTGGCTGCACTGAGTTAAATAATATCTATCTCAGTGTATTTTTATCTCTTTCTAACTTAAAATTTATGTTATGCTTCCGTTTAGAAACTTGATTTACAGTATTTATAATAAATTTCGTTTTAGTGTTAAAGTTATTCATAATCAAAATGTTTGTAGTGAATTAATATTGATTTGAGAACTCCCAGAAAATTATTTTATGCCGCGATGTATGCTTTTCAAAAACTCGACTCGATTCAAAAACGAATTATTTAATAATTATTATTATTTATATTTATTATGTAATAAATTTTCAAATTATTTATTGTCAACCTCTGTAAATCAAGAAAAATATGTGATGAACAATAATAAAAATCATACTGCTTCATATTAATAAGGATCATATGATTTTTTACGTACTGGTCAAAAACTCCCAGGACTAGAATGGGATATCGCATTGTATCCATCATATTACCAGACCTAGCACTCTCTGATTATCATTCGTTTTCCTCTTACAAAATTTTTACAAGGTAAAAAATTAAAAAACAAATTTTATCAGACTATATATATATATCCCACGTTCTTCTCTCACTTCTATCTAATGACAGTATTACACTCTTCACAGAGGAATGTCTAAGATTGGATCCCAGTTACTGTTCAACAACCAAATATAGATGTTACTTTCTGTATCTATGACTACTGAAGTGGGTGTTTGGGAATTTTCTTTGTTATCCTTCTAGCAGTGTTTAAATACAGCATGAAATTTGTGAAAAGTCATCTCAGAAATCTAATTTATTATGTTTTTTTCAAAGGGAACCTTATAATAGTTTCAACTGTTATTCAATGTAGAAACGAAATTTATATAATATATTAGGTTAAGTGTCGGGAAGATTATCCGGAGCGAAAAATAAACATTATTGACTTTTTCGGGAAAATGCAGACTTATTGATATCTGAATAGTAACTCATTCCTGTTTAGGAGGGTTTCTGCCTACTAAACAGCCTTACACAGGAGAATCTGTAGCAGTGAGTTTATGTTGCGTCATTTTTAAGATTCCTTTCGTCAAACCACCACTATCCAAAATCACTACAGCGGAATCGCATTCACCGGGAAGGAAGACTAACACATTTCGCATCAGTTTATTTCTTCGACTCCCTTCTTTCATTGCAATCAAACCTGAGTGGACTGTCAACTTTTTTCGACCCACCCACGCAATTGTTATATGACTACACAAAATCTTCCCACACACTCTCTTCTGATATTGATCGAAAGCGACAGAGAAGAAGTAAAAAAAAAAAATTCTGAAGAGTGGATGAAGGAAAAAGTTCCCAAAAGAAATAGAGGGTCGGCCTGTCCCTCCCCCTCCCTCACCCCACCAGAAGTCCTTCCTTCCAAGTAAGTTCCGCTTGAGTCTTGCGGTTCGCCGGTCGTAATAACTTCGGTGCAGTGAAATTGCCCCTGGAGCTGGAAAAGCCTTGATTTTAAGATCTCATTTCCTTTCAGAATCACGTCTTTTCCACACTCCTATTCCCGCAAGGGGGATCTCGGCCTCTGCACTCCTGGGAACTGGAGGAAGAGGGGGGTAGTAACGGATGCTCTCTCTCATCCCTCCCAACTTCAACTTTCTTCCTCTTAACATTCTATTAGATGACCCCTTGAGTGTGGACGAAAAATGGACTTAATAAAAATCCCTTAATAGCTAACTGCTCATCAGAGAGTTGTGTCACTGGCGAGAATAAAAATCTCATTTCTCCGCCAAATTGTAAGACGAGTGGCGACTGGGTTGCAAAGGAATTTTAAGGGAATTAAAATTTCTTGTGGAATATTTTTCGAATCATTTCTTAAGTCGATAAATATAATTGAGTAATTTTTCTTATTTTTTATCCCTCAGCACTTAGTTTCAAATCTCAATCAAATATATTCATACTCTTCTTGTAATTCATGAAATAATTTTTGGTATATATCTCCAATGTTGAATTAGGACATTTTAAATTGTTTCTTTCGTATTGAAATTAAATGATGCATTGGAAGTCTAAAGAAGAATGTGTCTTCCTAGTATTAAGGGTTAATAAGTTCGATACCTGGCATAGTCAATCACATTAAAATGACAGTGGAAGACAATCTGTAGGAATACTAGTAGAAGTATTTTTAAAACATGAATATATGAGATGAGGAATTGATCAAGATGACAATGCTTTTAACTACAGGCTAATGGTGTTGTAGGTTGTATCGAAAGGTGTCAGGCACTTTATATGAAGACTGTAACAGGTTCGATACCTGACCTATCTGAAAACTATCGCGCTCAAAAAGTATACACAATTTAAATTTTTATGAGTTCCTGCCGTCAATATTCTTTTATAAGTTTGATATGAAAGTTTGAAGGTAATAAATAATCTGTATTTAGGGTCAGAGCTGGTGATTGGATTTCGGAAAATTACGATTTAATTAAATATAGCCATGGACATACGGAACACCTAGTTTTTACCTTAGGTTATCAGATATTGCTCAAAATATTAGATGTAGGTAAAACTGAATGCCATGAAACAAACATAAGCAAAAGACAAACGTCTCTTTATCTTGCTTTTGTATCATGATTAGCAAAAACTTGATTTAACACTATCGTCTGCAGATTTATCATTTTGGTCCCCACTTACAACGACAAATTTGGAGTATCGGTACCTTTTCATTGGTATTGTGTGGGTCCGTATGAAGCATGAATCGTTACCGTGTTCAAACTTCAGAGTTTTGTTTCTTACAACTTTCTTAAAAAATTGAGCCACAGTATCCTGGTTGGGAAACTGTTTGATTGCATCCACAGAAAGAAGTTAATATGACCGTGACATAATAAAAAGACAAAACTCTTCGGAACATAAATGTTCCGGTTTGATACCAGCTGCTGTTGAAAGACGAGAGATCTTTTGACTCGGGAAAACACCTCGGAGTACTATCTAGGAGAGTATTAACCGAAAGACAATTACGTGGTGGTTATTAAATGAATAAAAACACCCTTATTCCATTAGGAGGCCCACGACAAAATGGGATACTTTATCAAGACGAACATCGAGAAGAGAAGTCTTAACAATTCCTTGGATCGAATTTTAGTCGATTTGGTTGGTATGGATTAAGGAAAAAAGTATTAACTCAGGTGTCGACCACGTCATGGATCACAGTTTCTATTTATGAAAGAGTTGGTTCTGCTTAATAGCTTCATTTGATTAAAAGCAAGTAAATAGAAACGTATCGCAATAACTTAAGGAGTGTATTCCAAATTTTATCGATTTTATTGCATCTTGTGTGAAAATCTGTTGTATGCGTATCTCGTAATAAATACGTTTTTAGTATTCAATTGTTTAAAATGCTTTATTCATTATACTTTGTAATTTTTAATACAAATTTTTTTCAGATTTCTTAATTTAACGTCATATTTATAATAATAAAAAAAAACAATATGTTTAAATAATTTTGCAAATTTGATCATGATAATTTTTAAGATTTAATCTAAATTTTTTTCCGAAATGGGACATTTATTTGCATAGAATCCCTACACATGAAATCCTTAATATGTATACCCATTGAATTTTTGTTCAGGGTTGATATGAAAACGGCTACATTGAGTGGAATGAAATTTATATCAGGATGTGTTAGTATTTCGCTGACTTAAAATAAAAGATTGGTTTCAATTTGAAATTTTGATGACCACGATTGTAGTTGATTTAAATCATAAATAAGGCTGACTTAAACTCCTTGTAAAGTTGCTTTTGCTACTATGTAATTAAATTTAAAAAATGAAATATTCTTTCCTCTTCTTACTTCAAGAATGAAGATGTAAGCTTATTTCCCTTCTCTTAAAATTATCATATATGTTTAACCTGTGGGAGTAGGGAATAAAAAAGATATAGGGCAGCAGATCCCCCGTTCTTTCTACAATTTTACAAGGAATTTTTTTTTTAAAAATTCCAATGTTTACTAGGTATTTTTGTCCATTTTTAAAAAAGCATTGTTTTTACAAGGTATATTTTTATGCTTTTTCCAAAAAATATTAATAAAAAACTCTTTGTAATGCAGATGAAAGAATTCCTGACTTCAATATTTAATAATTTCGTAATTGAGAATTTCAAACCCATAGACAATATGTTGTATAGTTACAAATATCTATGGGGTGATGTCATTAATATTTGACTTATATAAATCTTATATCTACTTTAAGTAGATATAAGTTTGTAATTTATTAATAAACATTATCCTGTTAACACAACTGGTTTTTTTTTAATCATGAAAATCCATTAGATGCTTAAACTATTGTAACATATAAAATAATCCCTTAAAATGTAAAGGAACTTTTATCATTGTGATTTATTTATTTTTTAAACCATTACAGATACATTAAATTGCTTGCTATGGTAGATCATTGACTTAAGTCAGTTAAGTTAAATTAAAATTCCTTAACTTAATATATCGATATTTGTTATTATTGTTATGTGCTCTTCGGAATTTTCCATGTTTCCTTCCACGGAAATTTTAAATATGAACTATTATCTATTGTGAAGGTCTTCCACATTATGTGTATACATTATTTTATAAAACATTTATCCCAAAATTATTATTTTTATATGTACTTTTCTATGTTATTCTATACAAAATAAGTTTAATTTTTATTTTGCAAGCGTTCTCTAGATTGTAATGAAGAACATGCCACATATTTTAAATCAACTAGTAATGTAGTATTTTACCCTTTTAAAACCTGGATTTTAGTAAAGTGCTTAATAAATTAAACTTCTTACAAATTGAAAGAAATCTTTAAGCTCTTAATATTCTGTAAAAGAAAATATTGTGAAATGTTATGAAAATACTTTAAAGTTGAATCGAGAAAGACAGTCTGAAAAGCATTAAATGGAAAGATATTGAAACAGTTTACGATATTTTATCCAGACTTGTGTGTGTGTGTGAGAGAGAGAGAGCTCTTTATATATATATATATATATATATATATATATATATATATATATATATATATATATATATATATATATATATATCACTCCTTCAATTTATGTCTAAACTTCCATAAAAGTTCGTTTCCTTTACTTTTTTTCACATGCTTCAATAATTTTTCCTTTGCAGAATATATAAGTCAATAATTTTTTATTAATTAAAGTCGTATAAAAATCTGATTTGGAAGACATTTATTTTATGTACTCTTAGACTCCCTGAAAAGAATGTATAATTGTAATGTTATAATATGGAAAATTGTTTCCTTTTGAATGAACTTTAAAAAAAAAAGTCAGAATTGTTATATTTCGCCATCTTAAAAACTACATAATTTTCTGGAATTCTTTAGTTACTTTACAGAATTTTTCTATTACTGAATTGTTATGATTATGCAAATGAGTTAACTATTGCTATTATAGAAATGAAGCTATAGAAACTCTAAAATTAGATATCAACCATTAAAAACATACTTCTGGAATTTGAAAATATCAAAAATGGCAATTTTTCATTTCATTTCTCACATTTTATTTGTAAGTAAATTGTTAATAATAATTAATGATTAATAAAACTTTCTACAAAATTTTTTCTCACAAAATTTGATTTTTTAAAAGATATATTTATGAAAGTATTGATTACTTATAAATTTATAAGGATATTTAAATAAAATTTTGAGATTCTTTTTTTTTAATACTAATAATTAAAGCAGCTAAAATTTTCTATATTCGCCATTAAATTTTAGACTACAGTAATTTTCAAAATTTTGGATTAAATTTATTACTTAATAAAATTCATGTTTATAAATATAAATACATTTCACCACAATGAAAAATTTTAATTAAATTTAAACAAATTTTACATTTAAAGTGTATACAATTTACGAAAAATGATTTAAGAAAATTCTCTCAACTATTCTCTTTCAAGTAATTCTCTGGAAATATCAATGACAAATTCCAATGACTGATAATTAATTGACGCAAAACCTTATTTGTGTGTGCGATATTTTAAAATTTAATATTTATCCACTAAGATAGTGTTATTGCCATTCAAACTGGTCCTGGGTTTGGTTCGGGCAGGGATGTATTTTCTTTCTTTCTCCTTTTTGTCTTTGTCCTTTTCTTGTATGAATGGATTGTGAATGGTTGCCTACCCTATAAACGGGTACCTATGGCATACGTGTGCTGAGGAAGAATCCTTTGAGACAGTTTTAATTATACAATATATCATTTTACAACTTTTTACATTTTGATATTTACAAATCGTTAAAGAAAGAAAGAAGAGTTTTATATGAAAGAATTTCAAATTGGATTTGGTATATTTCATTAGTTTCTAAAATTTAACTATTATAAATAAAACTACGCAATTTATGGATTTTTACGAATTTTTCGAAAATATTTATAAAGATCTGCGCGGAATTTAATTTCACTAATAACTTTTATCAATCAATGTTTTCCATTTTGATAGTTATGAACTACGGAATAAAGCGTCGTGTCGTACTTATCTAATTTCGACTCTGTACCATGTCGTATTAATTTAACAACTTAGTATGATACTTTACATAGTCTCAAAAGATCCTAAAGAACAATAATAAATTTTGCATAATTAAAAATTCAGATTATACTTTTATCAGATTCGAAACCCGGTGACATAGTGGTAGCGTTCCTTTCTCCCAACGCACAGATCCTCGAGTTGAGTAAGTCAACTCAGTGGTCTTTCATCCCTTCAGTAGTTTAATAAAACTGAGTACCAAGCATGCTTGGGAACTAAACATTGAAGGTTAGGCTGACCACCTAACTGGGACATATGCTACCACCCCAGAGCCCTCAATCCAAAAAAAAAACAGATATGGTTATTATAGGTCCCTCGATGAGATCTCTTGCCACAGAATTTAGTTTCCTATATTTTATTTTTATATCTATGTCAATATAAGTCTTCTTCTTAGCTTGGATAATGATATTTCTGCATCCGGAGTAGATATTTTCTTCGAAACTTATGTGGAAATACCGCATAACTTAATGTTAGACGAGAAAAATGCAGGCAACATATTAACAATGATAGATAGCATGTGCATCAGTTTTGACTCTTCTTATTTAAGAAAAATTTGTGACTAACTTATGCATTCAGAAAGACCTTATAAGTTATATCATTATATAAAAAAATAATATCGATTGCCTCCAAACATAGATATTGGGAAGTGGAGTAGCTAGAGAATAAAATATTTTCATTAGCAGACATTTTCTTATATACAAACTTTTAATCTATACATATACTAATCATTCAAATAAAAATGCAAATAGAAAACTCACATCAAAAACGCATTAAATTAAAGAAGAATAGAATATTTTAAACAATTTTTTTTGTGTTATGTTGTAAAAACGAAATTTTTTTGATCGATGGTAAAATGTATCTTGTTCTTATATACGTCCTTGTTAATGAAATAGAAAGAAAAGTTTAAATATATTTTTTTTAAATTTCAGCTATTATTTTTAGCGTGCTTTATTTTAATTCGAGACTCATTTAATTATAAACTTTAAATGCAATCAGTTACACATAATAATTTTTCAAAAAAAAATTTCTATCGAAATTATGTAAAGTCACAAAATTTTTTAATGCGAAACATTCAAAATCCCTTACAAAATTAGATTACTAATTTTCTGAAATGTTTCATAAAAATATCAGTAATAGTTTTGAACTTTATTAAATTCTTTATTAACTTTATTAAATTAAGAATTACTTTTTCTGCAAAATTAGCCAAATTTTAAATCAAACAAATTCATGACATAATTTTTTCAATGGCTGACTCACATTTTTCTTTCTGTTTCAATTTATGAAATACGAAATATAAAATTGATTCCAGCTGAAAAATAGGGTGATGTTTTTATACAGAAGAAAAACTTATATTCTAAGGATCCTAATTCAAAAGGGAAAAAAAATATCATTCGGCACAAATTTCTGAACAGAACAAAAACTCGGAAGTGAAAAAAAAATCAAGAAGCATCAGAAAGTATTTTGGGGTGTAATCCTACTGTAAATGCATTATGCTGCTTCTCTTAAGCGAATCACCTGATACGAAATCCTTAAATAAGACGTTGGAGGAGCCGGCGTCATTATACTCAGGAATACACTTCATCAGGAATTCCGAATTTGTCTTTTCCTCTGGTGAGACACGGGGCTGAAATTCTTGTTGGATCACACATTAGGTTATTTGCAGAGCCCTCTGTGGACACAGTTGGAAACGAGGAACTTCACTTTGCTTCTCTACATCATGGCTATTGGAGATCTGGAACCCGTATGCATTACCAGAAACATTGAGGATGTATGAATTCGAAATACCAGTCGGTACACTCATTTTTTTTTTTTTTTTTACTTATTTAAGAAAATATTTTTTATTTTCTAAGAAATGCAATCTTATATTACTCGTACTTATTTGCATATTTGGTAAATGTATTGAAAATAGTAGGTAATAAATGTGGGATAAAAAATATGCCTCTGATTAAAAATAAGGCTTAAAGTCAGATATAGATTCATTGAATTAAAATGGAATATAAACCTACTTGAGAATACACTATATACCGTGATCACAGATAAAATATTTTATATGGTAATACATATTTACACATAAAATATTTTATCTGGTAATAAAATGTATTATATTAAAATAGTTAAATATTATATAGTATCGGTGTTTGAACATTCCTTATGTATCTCTTTCAACGAGAACTTTTCATTGATAGTGTGATGAAGGAGAAAACCTGAGAAAATAATAAGCACCTTTTTTGATTAACGATATCGGATATAAGTAATAAATGCATTTATTATTTCATTTTAAAATTTGAATTATCTAAATACAAAATTTAGTTTTGTACAATTTGAGTGCTCTGAAATTAATAATTACCATGTTCTTTTCCAACCTTTCTGTAGATGTAGCACCTCGCTTATGTAACGACCATAGGATGTTAGGAATTTAAATGTTCACCACGCGTAAATTACACTTTGACAGGAATTTTTATAGAAAGTAGACTGTATTCACAAGAGAGGAAAGCATTTATACTGCCAAACATCCACCAGACAGACGTGCATGCAAAATGCTAAGCCACAACATCCATAGCACTCAGACGTTGGAATCGAACCTAGGAGCTTTCACTCAACAGAGTGTCATCTATAAGCAAATGCTTGTATTAACTACTACTGCTACGAATACACCTTGACTTTAAAATCCATGTATGATTTTGTTTACCTTCATAAAACTGTGCCTGATTTTTGTCTTCCCATTTTTGATCTTCTTTTCCACAATTTTTCTTCCGCCTCATACAGCCATTTCTTTCTGGGAGCTCCAACTTTTCTTTTACCCTCCACATATATTTTCTCTACATATTTTCTTTGTCGTTCTTTCATCACTCATGCACTCCAGGTGTCCAAGCAAGTCTATTCTTTTTGTTTTTATTATATTTAATATATATTTTTCTTTATAGAACTTTTCCTGAATTCTGAATTACTCTTAATCCTCCACATATCTCCATCCCTAGTTGGTCTATATATTTTTCTTGAAATTTATCTTTCAAAGGTAATAACGAATTTTTCTTCTTTTTGAGAAGTGGTCCAAGTTTCTGCTGCATAAATTACAATAGGTTTAAATATTTTAATTTTAATCTTTTTGAGATCAGGAGAATCATTGAAAAATAACTTCTGCCAATCTCGCTTCCATCTCAGGATTTATTTCATTTTTTTTTTCGGTGATAATTCAGCATTTACTTATCAATATTTTGCAATTATTGAGTGCAATATTTTTCACATTTTATGATTTTCTTCATCTAAACATACACATTATATATATATATATATATATATATATATATATATAAGATCTTTTAGTTTAAAATCCTTTGAAGTAATTTTAAGACTATCAATTTCTATATGATCTAAGGCAGAATTTTTTCACAAGATGATTTCTTTTGAATTCGATCTTGCATTCATTCGAATGATACATATATAACTTGTACCAGCGAGATATAACTTCCCGTGGATAGCGTTTATTAATTTATTTAGTTTGAGGGAAAATAATGATCTATATTATTAAGCTAATTTAAATGAAAATGCTGTTTTTTATGACGAAATGATGTTTTGAGGGAAGATTCCCGTCATCTATAAAATTATCAAATACTGAGTATTTATGATGAATAATTATCTAATACTTTTTTACGCATTCCTTTGCATTTCCCAGCAATGATGTATTGGAAAAATCAAAAACACCTTTTCTTAAAAAAAAAATACTTCAAAAGTCTGAAAGCTAGTAAATGTCGTCAATTAGTAAAATATTATGGAAATGTATAAACAAGGGAGGATCTGATGCTACCCATATTTTTCTATGATTCTAATCTTAAGGCAAAGCTTGCAGTTTATAAAAGAAGGAAAGTATCACACATCTCTTGAAGTTACCAGAATTCCAAACATTATGGAATATACAATTATAAAGTGAGTTTCGATTAGCATTAATGGAGTTTAAGTGAATTACAAATGTTTTAAATAAAATTTAGATATGAAAATATAAGACAATATCATAACATCAATTTCATTTCATTCCGTGTGACCATCCTCAATATTACCCCGGACGAAAATCGGGCGGATCCTGACAAACATCACGATACAAACCCAATTTCTTCACTTACAATCAGAAAATTAGAACTGTGATTTTAATTCATACACAGAACAACACCCTTAGTCACAGCTAACAATACCAGCACTGAGACAATACAAGCAGCGAACAAATCGAAGTGCTACAGAAATTGAAAATGATGTGTCCTCACGAAGAAATAATGCAATAGCTCTTCTTGTTCCAAGAATATGTCTTTGTTCTTCATTTTGTCTTCTCTTTCCCCTCCCCCACAAAATAAACTTTTACAGACGATTTTCTGACCTGCTTTTGTCACATGAAGCCCCTTCATCTTGGATCAGCGAGTGGAACGGAGCACACTCTGAGGGTGACTCAAAACACATCTCAGCACAACTCGTCAAGAAGAACACAGTTCAATGCACAATCCCCCCCCCCGCCAATATGCACACATAGAAGCATCAAATGAAGGAGGGGGAGGGAGATAAGAGGGTGCAATTACGATTTTGACGCCTTGCGGCGCGAACTCGGTTAAAGCTGAAGTCCCTTTGGTTGGCGCTGAAAATCGGGGGCGATAATTAATTTGGATTTTTTTTTTTCTCTCTTGTTTTCGCTCTGTGGACTAAAACCGGGCGTCACGCACTGATGAACCAATGAAATAAATGAATTGGTACAGTGGCCACGATTGTTGTCGGACTTTTGAAGTTTATTTTCCTTCTTTTTTTTTCTTTTTTTTTTCTTATAAGAGAATCAAAGGAGATGCTATTTTTGCTTAGTTTAAGTAAGAAGAGATAATTTAAAATATTTGTATTTAGATTTGAAATAGGTAGAATACGATGTAAATCACAGTCATTATAATGAATATATTAATTTTATATTGTAGTGAATGCTTAAAGAGGATATCCTTTATAATGAATGCTTATATGAAATCGTGCAGTTGAATGAAATCTTTATTTTGAACTTTTATATCGACTGAAATTTACTGAGATCTGATGTAATCGAAAAAATATTGCTGACCAAAAAATCTTTTGAAAAAAAATATTGAAAAAAAATCTTTAAGTGCTAAGTATGAAATAAAAAGATAAGAACAACTTCCAATTGCACTAGGTTTAATTGCAATTGGAAAACTAAGCAATCAAAATTGTCAAAAATCCTTTCTATAAAATCTTAATATTTCGTGAAATTTCCGACACCATTAAATTCTCAAAATATATTAGAATATACTATTTCAAATTAAACAATATATTAATAGTATATTTAATAAGGAAAGTTTCCATTCAACTTAGAAATAATAAATTAAATTGCTTAGAAATAATAAAGTTAACAGGAAAAATAAATGAGAAAAAGCAAATGAAACAGACTGTTTTTTATCACAGAGAAAGAGGTGCATATGAAATCATGATTTAAAACAAAATAATTACAGCACAAATTGACATAGTATATGCGATTTATCGTTTTAGTATATGATGGACAAAAAGTTCGAAAAGATTCAATCAGTTATACTACTCTTGAAGAAATATATGTAGTACAGGGTTTTGAATAGAGTGTATAGTAAGAAATAGTGTATTTGCACCATTATTATTATTATTATAAGAATTGAAAAGAGTATCAACTTCAAAATGTTTTACCCAATACCCTTTGCATTTATATATGAATACAGCATTAAGTCATATGTAAGTAGGAAGAATTTGTACAAATTTTAGAAAATCGTCGTATATATATATATATATATATATATATATATATATATATATATATATATATATATATATATATATATATATAGTGTACAATAATAGGAATCCCAAGCAAATGATCTAAATACGTAAGCAGCACAGTCCTTAAGCAACCAGCCCTCAACATGCAATGCCCCACAATAAATTTAATCTGAAAAGAAACTGCTTACGTGTTTAAATAAGCAAAGTAATCGATAAATATCTTCTAGCAAAAGTCAATTTTGGACTTCGCGAATGGGCAAAAATACTTTTTACACAACCATCTAATGATTTATTTGTGCCCCTTTTCGCTTTTGAATAGAGTTGTAGTTTATAATAAATAATTTTTATCCTGTTTTTCGAAGTATCAAAACAATTAATTCCAAAAATGTACGCTTATTCGATTCGATACAGCTCATTTATTGATTTTGTAAAAAAAATTCTTTCGTGTTGAAATTAAGATAAACTCTGCTAATAAAACCCATAAAAATGCAAACTTTAAATTATTTAATAGCTTTCCGTGTTGACATGTAATGTCTCAATCTTCAAGCCCCCAACTGAAAGGAAGTCATTATTTCACCACGAATTTAACCAGTAATAGTCTGCCTCGAAAGAGTTAAATGTTAATGACCGTCACATTGAGAGAGGAGGAAACAATGTTGGGTCTTCAAAAATCATTCGATTTCCTGCTGTCACTCTCGCACTCAGCCATTCGCAAAGGCCAACTCTCTGGCAACGTCCCTTCCTGCTGCACCAGCAATTCGGCGGTTGACGTCTCGAAAAAGGTGCGCTTCTAAGCGATCGCGCCAAGTAACTAGCTTTTGTTGTTATCCAAGAGTGGCTGATTTAATGATTTGCATCATCCTAGTTGCGGTTGAAGACGCGTGCAAATTGTTGCAGCACAGGAAGGATACAGAATGGATGTTCCAGGGATTCCTTTGGTTTAATAATCTGAGTATCACAGCAGTACTTTCTGATTTCATTCGATCAGTCTCAGAAGGCTTCCTCAAGTGTCATAAGTAACAAAAACATCCATAATGATTTTTGTTTTATTTTATTCTCTGATGATTAGTGAATCCACAAAAAACATTATATAAATCAAAATGAAATCTCGTTTGATCGTTTCTTACCCAATCAAAGTGCTCCATGAAAAATAGCTATGGATGCCAAAGTTTTCCAAAGGATAATATCCTTATCTTCCCAAGTACCCAAATTTAATTCTAATATATCCTTATCTTAAGGTTAATAAATTTATGTTATTGACCTGACAATGTATGTGCTGGCTTTACTACTTGCCCTTGACTTATATTGTCAATATATTTAATGTTGATGAAACAAAGCCTGTTGATTGTCACAGTACGGATTCTAATGGCACAAGCTTGTTATTAAAATAGACATTACTGCATTTCTTGATTACGATTATTTTCATAAAATATTTAGCAAAATCGTCCTGTAGAAGAATGCATATGAAAATTCCACTTAAAAAATTGCAGCCCTAACACAAAGGCACGATGTTTCAAAAAGAAAAGTTTTGATTGATTTAAATGATTATTCAACATTTTCTTAAAATTTTATTTGTGGATGATTCCTAAACCAGAGCCCTAAATCTCATTTAGTGTGCCGTTATCAAATAAAAACCAGTTCAATAAATATGTACCAAAAATATTTAAAAAATTTTTTTTAAAAATGTAATTTTTTGAAGAAAAATAAATGTAAATATTTAGTATTTCAATTTAATTCAAAGATATTGTATATATTTCCGCTTATTTGTAAACAAAAAATTACATTTTTTAATGTAATTTCTTTCTAAAATTCTTTTTTTAATTTTTTTATCTCTGTGTAATAATTTTATTCAGACAGAGAGAAATGTATAAAATACTTGAATTGAATTTTACTGTTTTAAATTTGTTAATGGCTTTTTCATATTTTAATGCTACATATTTTACTATACAGACGTTGGAAAAAAATAGATTAATTTTGCATCAAAAACGGTATAATTTCCAATTGTTAATACAAAATTAAAAGTAAGTGTTAATAGTTACAATTCAACTTACTTTCCAAACATTGTGGCTACATTAAGTATCAAGCACTATCCACTTTCTTTCAACGCTATAAAGAAAGGTACTTTTTCGAGAAAACATTTAATCTTTAGAACCCTTCCTGAACCGTAATCAGTTCCCTTCAGCAATTATTACGATGAAGATTATCCTAATCTAGATCGGACATTTAACGATAATGTCGCCATCTTCTTTCTAAAAGCCTCGCTAAGAATCTTTAATTGTTTAGTTGTTTGTTAGCTGAAGAAGTAATCCCAGTAGCTAGGCCAGGGTGGCTTGCCATCAGCATTTACGCTTGGCAGACTACCCTGTTTGAAAAGAAGATGCTTCCAGAGAAAAAAATGCACTGCAAATGGCTTAATCTTAGTGAAAGAACTTCAAATTGACAAATTGACTGTGGAAACTGTAAGAGGGGCAATTAGCGAAAAGACCGTTTTGTTATATTTAACAAAGCAAAAAAATTAGTTGATATTACTTTCTTTTATGTTTTATGGTGGGAGTTAAAATGTTTCTTATCGTCTGAGTCCTAACTTATATATATATATATATATATATATATATATATATATATAATGAATGTCAATTTACTGAAAATATTTTACAATGAGTATATTATTCGATTATATCTTTAATTTTGACGACCTTTTAAATTACTAAATAAATAGAAAAAGGTATTTAGTTTGCAATTTAATATATAAAAATTTTACTTTTACAATATAATATTTGACATGATTTTTTTCCCGAAGACATTTTATTTTGATATTAAATAAAATCTAAACGTAAACGCATTTTTATCCTAAACGTAAATCCACAAGCTCAGCGAAATATTACGTTCCTTTAAGATGATACAAGATTGCACTGTGACTATATTTTATCAATATTTGTTACAGAAAATATTAGATTGTTGACTTGGTTTTTAAAACTTTTAACAAAATAATTTTAATGGCTTCCCAGCGACTGTTTCTTGGTGACCATACATTCGTCATTTGGGTTGCAACACTGTTCGTATATTCACTTTACACGTACATGACATCCAATCGAAGCATGATTTTAATGTTTAAATATGTTATTAATGATGATAAAGGTGATTGTGGGAACTCGGCGGCCTGGTTGGCATACCTTATGGGACTTTCCGTATCAAACAAAGATTATGCTCACTAATGATGGCTGGTACATGTTAAATGTTCTTCATTTGAAATCATACCACTAGGAATTACGGGTTATGTATTCATGAGTCTTTTGCTTCTAAATTACCAAGACTCCTAACAGGTTGCTTCTATATAAATGGTAGCTTTTTGTACAAGGAAGGATCTGGTGCAACAATGGCAAATGGTTGTTCTATAAATTCATTTATGAAAATCTATGGTTCTGAATTACTTTAAAATTTACAATGTTATATATTTGTATAATGAATATAATGTTTGTTATTTGCATTTATCCATGGTGTACAATTTT
The DNA here is from genome assembly GCA_026290005.1 of Latrodectus geometricus. Classification (NCBI taxonomy): domain Eukaryota; kingdom Metazoa; phylum Arthropoda; class Arachnida; order Araneae; family Theridiidae; genus Latrodectus; species Latrodectus geometricus. Next base: position 83,315 of record JAPDSC010048138.1, read on the forward strand.
AATGAACTGTATGTGTTCCGATTCTAATTAAGTTCTGTATTTGAAGATTCAATGCTATGTACCATTGTATTTATTTTTTGATAGCGAAAAGGAAATTAAACTTTTTTTCACTATTAAATTAAATATCTTATTGTTTCGATAGTCTCTAAAACTTCATTAAGTCATTACACACATTGTTTTAATTTTGAGAATGACTATATACATTCTTGAAGGTAAGCGTTCAATTTTAATCATAATTTCCCAGTTTTTTAGTTATAATTTGTTTTTGAGCTTAGATTTTTTTTTTCCATAACTGATATGGCAATGGTCTTATAGCACCTTAAGTGCAGTATTAAATTATTTTGCTAGTGCGATCCCACTCACATAATGTACTGTATGTGGGATGCCACTAGCAATATTATTTAATATTGCACTTTTGTGATAATGAGGTATTTCTGTGTTATTTTACATTTTTAGGACATGTTCTTCAAGTATGACGTTTATATTTCTTTTTTCCTGATATTAAGATCAAAATAATTATTTTCTTTATACATTACTCAGGAATAATATTAATAATTCAACTGAATTAAATTAAATAATAGTACGCATGACCAAAATAATTATAGTATTAATTATACTTTTAAGATTATTAATCTTTGATATGAAGACTGCTTGCTGAAGATGAAATCATGCTGGTAAAAGAGCAATCCATAAATATTCAGTTCAAAATAAATATCAAAAAGGTTTAAACGCAGGACATTTCACAAAATTGCATGCTTTGAACAATGCATCAAAAGAGAGACGCGGTGCTTGTATTCGTTAACGATTTAGTCATGATATTTTTCTTTTTACTCATTCGTTGTTATCAAGGGAAAAATCATTCTTCTTCTAAAAGTACCACTTTTTTAATGGTTTTAATTCATTTATGCATGAAGGGAATAATTGTCCAATGATATTTTTCTCATATTTTGTTCGATAAGTCTTAGCCTCCAAGATTAAGGAATAAAATCAATAATTGATTCAATATTTTTTACGAAAACATTCAATCATTGACTAAGACATATTAAGTCATACTTGTTTAAAACATCTGTGAATCATTTCATTATGATAGTTCAACTTTATTGTAATCCCTTATCTTTCACACAAGATAATTTCTTTAATTTCTAAAATGAACTTTTTATGAAACGAATAACTTTAAGAAGCCTTTTTAGTTTATTATTATTTATTACAAGACTTTTTTTTTTCATTAATCATGGTATTAAATAATAAAATAAAAACAGTCCATTATACTTAATAGCTTATATCGGCAACTATGTTCTCTCAAATCTTTAGTGACATTACTTTTAAAGTTGAAAGCAAAAATAAACGACTACCCCTCGTGAAAACAAATAGATGAAGTTCTTTATCAAGCTTCAAAGAAGTGTCCTCTCTATTGGATGCAAGTTTTGAGCAATTTGTTGCTGGCCCCCGCATTTCAGCCTCTTATCTAGCAAGGGATTATAGGTGCGAATTGTAACATCAGTAATCTGCTTCTAATTGTTCCCTCCAGGGACACGACCAGGACACTCTCCAAAGACATCAAAACAACGTTCGCTTTTTTTTTTTCCAGTTTGTCTCTTCTGCCAAATGCAATCCACACCCTATTTCTACCCCCCATGCAATCCTCTTTTTCTTCTATCTTATCCCTCCCATTGCTTTTATTCCATTCCAATTCTAGTTCCACCAGGGCACATCAAACGAAATCATCTCTTTGCTCAAACTGTGGCCTACTACGCAAATAAAAAAAAACAATAACCGTAAAAGAATTAAAAAATGGGAAGGGGGGGAAGGAAAAGCTTTCTATAATAAACCCCGGGGCGGCTTTATGATATCCCCTTATTACATACGCAGAAGAACAAATCTCGCCAAACATCATTAAAACGGTGGCTTTTGTTATTATTAAAAAGCCGGGGAAAATACTTCTGGGAGGTGGGGGAAAGGTAGAACTATAAAAAAATCAGAATTCTTTTGGGGAATAAAAAGAATTGATTAATAATAATAATAATAATAATAGCAATAAAGGGAAAAAATAAGAGTAGAATCTGTCTTCAGGTGATTATGCTAGACACTACTAGTGTTAAGCAGGGAGCTTAAAGAGAATTAAAAACGGTATTTTTTTTATAATTTTTTTTTTTTCAACAGAATAATTCCAATTCCTCCTTACAGGCAGAGCGGCATTTTCAGTCATAAGACACGCACGTAACACTTTTTTCCCCTTACGATCATTTTCCTTTTTTTCCCCCTCATCTTTCCCTTCTTAACGAAGTTTTTTTCCCTATTTTTCTTATTCTTTTAATTTTTTTTCCCTCCACTTCGGTATTTTAATTAAGCTTGCAATCCATAATTATGAGTCTATAGATTTGCGGGCTGAACTGGCTGGGTGTATTATCATTGCTGTTTATGGGTTGATGAGCTTTTTTTTTTAAATTAACTTTTTTTTTTATCTTTCGTCTCCTCCTCTCTCTTCTTTAGGGAATTTTTCCCCTCCTAGTAAAACTTAAGTGATGAATTTTTTTCCTCCTTTTTTTGGTGATGATTTGGAAAAAAAAAGTATTTCCTTTAGGTTTAGGGTAATTAAACCAAAGACCTCCACAGCCGCAAAATGAACAGTTTAAATGTGTTACTTGTTTAATGAGAAGAACAAAGAATCTATGCTTTGGATTTTCTATAAGATTTTTTTTTTACTCGCTCTGAATATAATGCGAGACATTTTTAAATGGGATTTTCTATTCTAATTTTTTTTTTCGTTATTATTTTTTCTTTTCAATTTTGGATCTTTAATAAAGGTAAGAGTTTTTTTTTTTTCCATCGGTATGTTAGTAAAAAATTTTTGACTCTAATGATTGTTTTTTATGCCTATTATCTTTTTCACGCCCAATAAATTCCTTCTTAAAACAAAAGCTATTATTAAGAGTATTTCCATAATCAAAATTCATTGACGAGTTCTCAAAAAAAAATATTTTAAAAAATGCTTCTTTTGTTCCTCCTACTTATTTCTGGAGATTAAGAAATATTAATTTAAGGAAGTGCACCTAAAACAATTTCAAAATACAATTTTTGAACATTTTAAATAAATATTAATTAGTAGTAGGAAAAATGGACAATGAATATATACATAAAAAGATCAATAACGTTAAATTTAAAGAAAAATATTAACATATTTTATTTGCTTCGTTAAAGAACGTTAGTTAATTACTTCATCGAATTTTAAAAGGTGGATGAATTTAAATATATGCATTCTTTTTTAAAAAATATTTAGAAAAAAATTTTAAGAATAAATTTTAAAAACTGTATGATTTACTTAAATATCATCTTGTTATTAAGGTAAGTTTTGGAAATTAGGGAATTTTGCTTTGTTTAAAAGAAGCATATTCATAGCTTCCTGCCATTTAGTTCTTAGAATACGAATATTTGGCGATAAAAATGATAATTTCAATGCTTAAGAAGTCATTTAACTGCATGGAATATTACAAAATCGTTACTTCATGTAAATCATAAAAAACTTCGTATTTGTAACTATTTATTTGACAATTAGTTTGGTAATTGATTTCAAAAGAGTCCTATCGATTTATTAATACTTTCAGGTATCTATTTTAAATCAGAAAATCTACTAATTATTCTATTTAACACATTTGTTAGCTAACACAGTTATTAATAATAGTTATTACTAAAAAAATTTGTAAAATTTTTCAAACGGTAAAGTATTTATTCTTACTCGACGAATTGAAAAAACAGCAACTGTTAAATAGGTTTTCCTCCTTATTATGCTTTAGAATAGCACAATATGAATCGATTGCATAAATATTGCCACCCGATTATTTCTGCCTTTGTTAAAGAGATCCATTTAACAATTCTTTATCCACCTTGACCCTACTTTTCCAAGTTTCCTCCTTGTAATAAGCTTAACAGGCTAAGGTTGAAATAAGACACATTAGTATCCACCGCGTAAATTGCCTTCTGAGATAACTTTTTATAGATAGTAGACAGTATGCACGTATTATAAGAATGGAAACCCAGAAAACCTCTAAACACCCACTCCGACAGAAGTATATGCAGGAGTAGAAACACAACCCTCATCTCCTCTTAGTTCGACAGTGGTTGGGATCGAACTGAGAACATTTGGCAGCGCAAATGAATCGACGTGAAAAGAATTCAGTGTGGAGGATTACCGTTCCTCCAGACGGGATTTGTAGTAGCCTCTTGGAAGAAAGGCATTGTTCTTGTGTCGAAAGGTTGTCGGTTCGATGCCTGATACAGACTAAATGTTCAATAAGGCTCACTGGTCTGATGCGGAGTTGATGGAAGACATCTAAAAAATTTACCTCGTCGTTTGACAGTGATCTGAAATTGTGAAGTGGCTAATATTATTTATTCAATCAAATCTTTTGGTATATCAATCATACTGCAAATTACTTTCTCCAAATATAATGGCGCTTGAAATTGTGAAAATATAGGAAATATTATACATTGCAAGCTTTGTTAAGATTTTCATTCATAAATTACACATTTATGAAAATGAATATCTTTTCATTTGAAAAAAATTATAAAGATTATACAAATACACATGTTGTATTTACAGTAAGTGCTCAATGGAAATTTAGGCCTTATACAAAATACAATTGATCAAAGTAATTCATTCTACTTACAAAATAAAAAATATTTTCTATACACAGGAG
>JAPDSC010048138.1:88018-98926 GCA_026290005.1 Latrodectus geometricus
ATGTATATGTTCTTTTACGTTAAATAATTCATTCTACTTACAAAATATAAAAAAAAATTCTACACAGGAGTAAATGTATGTCATTTTTACGTTTCGGACTGATGTAATTAAAAAATCATTTATAATTAATGTTTTTTAAATATCATGAAAATAATATTTGTTATAAATAAGCAGTATTCAAAAGATTAAAAATTACGATAATATAAATAAGGGAAATTATAAATCTTTTATGTTTAAGCAGATAATGAAAAATTTTTTTAAGTAATTCTAATCGTAGTAAATAAATATAATTGTTTTTTAAGATTATGACAGAAAATATTATTACTGTCATTTTTTTAATCGGAATATTTTATTTTACTTATAAATTTTCATTCCTTATGTTTAAATAATTTAATAATATATAAAATTTTTTATAAATTTTCCCATATATTTTGAAAAATGCTCAAGGATTTCGTTGAGTAAACATGTATGAGGAAAAACACTTAGCAGATAAACTTTAAGAAACAAATCTACTTAAACAAGTGTAATTCTTAGCACCCAGATATTCACCGTTCGAAGAGCAGCCTGCAAAATACAGCCAATTATGGAACGGAAAATATCGCAATCATGTTTATAAAATTACTCTTTTCTTAAATCTAGGCCCCCTTTACAAGGCAGATACTAAAACAGACAAACCTTAACAAAAGCTCCTGCAAACGTGTTTTAAGCCAAAGTGTTCTTTCGAATAATACGCTTTCCCCTGGTGTTATGTAGTATGTAGAAAACGACAACACGTTAAATCCTCTCGCCAATTCCAGAAGTAAAACAATAATTGGCGAGAAATAGAAGCAGATATAGAAAAAAAAGTGAGAAGGAGTGTGTGTGTTAAATTTTGTCGTGGGCCGGAAAAACGGTGGAAGGATAAGCTTGTGCACAAGAAAGGGAGGAAATAAAATGGCATTATTCTCAATTAAATTTAACCATTAGAGTGTGAGGTGCTTGTATAGAGGAGAAAATAATTGGGAGCTGATGCAAGAGTACGATACGCAGCTTGCAGTAATCCAGAATGCTTCATAGTCAAGATTCCTAGAAAGAGAACCAACAAAATACCGAATTTTTCATTTAGATAAGCAAATATTTGCCAGGTTTGAAACACAGTCTTTAATCATGCATTTTCACAACTTTTATTTCGTTGAGACAGTAAGAGAATTTAAGCAGCAGATTTTGGGGAATGAAAAGTACAAGCAAGTGTTAAATAGGAAGCATTTTTTGTAAGCATTGCGTTTAAGAAAATTTTCAATACTCAATACAATTTTTTTAAAAAAAAAACAAGATTGACTTTTAATTGATCTGCAATATATTAATTTTAAAAATCTGGATGGGATTTATAAATTAGTAAAGTAAGAGAAATTTCATCACTGTTAATGTTGAATCAATTTTATTAAAAATAATATAAATAGTGGTGACTATGCATTAATTTGAAATTTGTTAATGATCTTTTTTAAATTAACAAAAACTAAGAACAGCATTTTAATATCTTAAATTATTACTTACATTACACAAGTCGTTTAGAAGTCAAAAAGTCTAAAAAAACAAAAATTGATATTTAAACAGTATTTCTTAATTCAGAAATTGTTAAAAAAAATTTTTATTATTATTTTGATTAAAAAAAAAAAAAGTAAGAAATCTTTATTTTAGGAGCTAGATTTCAGCAACATAATTCTTCAATGACTAAGGAAACCATTCTTAATTTTATTACAATTTACAAAAATCTGCAGTTATTAGAAAATAGGCTTTTGAGAAATACTGTAATATTATTAAAATATTTTAATAGAAATTTTTAATTTTATATTCACAAAAATTATTATTGTTTGTATGTATATATAATATATATGTGTATCTGTAATTATGTATGTACACATTCATATAAATTTAATCCGCCTCTCCGAAAAACACGATAGCATATCAAATAACTTAATAACATTTTATGCATATAATATCACTACATATTTTAAATTTTATGGTCTCAATTTTATTTATTTAAAGGTTCATTGTATATATACATTTCAAAATATTGGGTTCGTCAGAAAGTTATTTCGTTTTATATGAAAATGAAAAACATAGAATAAAAATTTTATTGAATCATATGTTGTCAGTTCTAATCTAATGCATTTTACCATCTTTCTGGTTATAGCATGATTTCATATTCTTAAAATGGTTGTTTTTCACTAGCAAAAAACTGATTTAGGTGTAAAAAACGAAATAACTATCCGAATACAACTTAATAATTAAACTAAGTTTAAACAATATTCAATTAATTTACTTCATTTTCTGTACATAGTATTGCTATTCTACTTTTATATATAGGAATTTAAAATTACGTTTTTAATAATTATTAGTTTTATGGAGTTTTAGGAGTATTATTGAATTATTCTCCATAAAAATAATAAATAATTATTAGTTTTATGGAGAATTAATAGTTTTATGTTATACTGTTTTAACAGTATTTTTAGTTTAATAAATTAAAGATTACATATTAATGTTATATTACTTCCTAAATTAGTATGAAAAGCACGGAAACTTTTTGTTCATTAGCTTAGTTCTATTTATAATTAATTTAAATAAATTTTCTAAAACTCATTCAGAAATAAACATATGACATAATTCTAATATAATCATGGTTATATACAAATATTTATGTGACAAGGTTTATTTATAACTAATGTAATTTAATTTTGAAAATAACAAAGTCAAACTAAATAGAAAACTGATCCTCTTATTATAAGCTATACTTTTATCATGAGAAATAACGTACAACATCACTGCTTTAATAAACTACTACAGTAAAAATTATAAATTCGAGTCTCATAGAATAAAAATTGTGTTCTTTTTCATGTCTTTTTTGCTGTATTCGAATAGACTAATGAAAAAAATCTGAAAATTATTTTAGGTTACCTGTATTTCATACGATTAAGTTTTTAGGTAGTAGACATTAAACGAAAGGAAAAATCATTTTGAGATATAAAAATAATAAAGTGAAGTCACACACAGAACAAAAATTGTGTTTTTTTTTTTTTTTTTTTTTTTTTTTTTTTTTTGCATGTGCAATAGAATACAGAAGTATGAAAAAAACTTTGAGATACCCTAGATTACCAGTACTCCAGATTAATGTCCATTTGTATCCCAGAAGTTGAGTCAAAAGAAAATTACTTTAATTGACAAAATTTATAAAGTGGAGTATCAGGGAACAGAAATTTTTGTGTATTTGAATACACAAACATGGAAAACTTTCTGATATCCTAGGTTAAAATTACAAGCTCTTGTATTCCTGTCATTGAGTCAAAGGAAAATTATTTTATTTGACAAAAATAATAAAATTGAACCTCAGAGAACAAAAATTGTGTTCTTTTTGTACATTTTATATTTCATTTGAATACACAAGTATAGAAAAACTTTAGGATGTCCTAGGTTACCAGTACTTCCGATTACTAAGCTCTTATATCCCAGTAATTGAGTCAAAGGAGAGTTATTGTAATGAGCATTAATTATTATAATCGGTTCCTAGATTATAAATAGAAGTATCAAGAAACAGAATTTTTTTATGTCTCTTTCTGTATTTGAATGCATAAATATGGAAATACTTTAAAATATAACAGGTTACCTGTACTTCAGATTACTGAACTTTTGTACCCAATTGAGTTAAATGTAAATTATTTTAATGAAAAGAAATTCTGTTCTTTCCATGTCTCTTATGCTACATTTAAATGCAAAAATGTAAAATATATTAGGTTATTCTGGGTTAATGTGTTCCTAGATCCTTGCCATTGAATCAATGGAAAATTGTTTTAAGGAATAAAAATATTTTAATTTGTCTCAGAGAACAGAAACTGTGTTCTTTTCATGCTCATTATCCTGTATTTGAATATACAAATATATAACATAAGTTACATCTTATCCTGTGGCACCAGTACTTTGAATTATTGAGCTTCTGAATTTCAATCACTGAGGCAAAGGAAAATTATTTTGAAGGAGTTAAAAGGTATTCTTGAAGTCATTTGCACATATATTTAAAGTTAGGCAGGCTTTTTGTTAAAAATTAATTAAAGAACCCATACATTTTATTCTCTCTCAGACACTTGATAGAAGAACCAGATTTGATAGCATGTCCTTTTTTTTCCTTCTTTTTTCGGATTCCAATCGCTGGTTAAAAATCTCCAAACTAACTTTTCTTCAATCAAGAACTCTTCCGCTACAACCCCCAAAACTTCCAAAAGAAGAAGAAAAAAAAAAGCATCGGAGAGAGACGAATGAACGGAGTAGGATACAAATGAAATAGAAGAGAAAGAAAAAGGAAACTTTCTCAATCCAGCGTAAACCTGAGCTTCTACCATCAACTAAAACCAGCTTAAAAAAGGGACTTTCCAAATGTTTATCCTTACTCTAACTTCTATAATAAATTCTCGTCACTCACGAAGTGGAAAGTACAAGGGGGAGGGAAAAAACTACTGTTGGGGGGAGGTGAGGATTGCAGAATGGGCATCAATAGCGTGCCTATTAGCAGCATTGATCTGGGCTCTTGGAGGAGTTGGTGCAAAGAGTACTAACAAGAGGAATTAGAGAAGCTTCAGATATTTTTCCGATGTTACTCGGCCGAGGGTGGTAATTTAAACTCGTATCCGGAGTTTATCAAACAAGCCGGCCCCTTCTCCTTCTCTGAGAGAGGGGACAGAGTATAAGTGGAAGAGCTCCGTATTTCAAGGATTAGGGCCGTGACTTACGGGTTACAGTTAAATTACCTTCGTGCCTGTATTTTGTGCGTTTAAGAAGCATTTGAATTGAATTAATTATTTTTCGAGTTTGGAATGCTCTGAAATGGGAAGGTACCTGGTATATTAAGTTGCCATGATTCTGATACCAGTTGGCATCATTTAGTCTTACCAATGACAATTAGAATCAGTTGAATCTCATACAGGTGCGTAGATCTATCAACTTTGAAAATGAATTGTCTATTTTGAGATTATATGTACTTAAATTACTGATCCATCGTTCAAGAATGAACATTTTACACATTTTTTGGCTAGGTGTAAAAATTTCAAGGGTTCTAAAATATTTGTTTCAATTTCAAATGAAGCTGTTAGTCAATAAATATGTCACAAACATAGAACTGTGTCTTTATTTTCGAAAATTATTGCTCATTGAGTACTTTCTTTGTGGACAGTGGTAATTTGATGGGAAAATGCTTTGTTCTTGTAACTGAAGAACAGAAGGTACGATACATAATTCAAACGATGACAGATGTGCCGAGAATGCCCTTGCACGTGGAATTTTCAACAGGAACCTTTCCGGGTTGAGTACTGTAGTAGATTTGATAAAAATTCTAAAAGTTTATTACTTCGATACCCAGTCTATGATCATCATTTGAAAAAACATATCCGTTAAATGTTCTCTCGGATCTAATTTCCTCTTCTAATGTGGTTTGATGTGGCGAAGAGGGTACCAAGTTAGTTGTCAATATTTTCGCTTGATAGTGATTCAAAACTGCATAGTGGTTGACTGTGTTCAATGGGTTCATTAATTCAGTTGGGAAATTATTTATTTCCAAAGTCTGGGAACTCGTTATTCTAAATGTGAAAGGGGTCGTTTTTATGTTTGGGATCATATTGAGTTCGATACTGCACCCAACCAAAGACCATCTTCTTGACAAGATGTATGAATGTTAAGTACCCATTATGTACCTCGTAGACTGTGAAGTTTTAAGAAGCAGGTGCAACTTTGACAGTTACTCTTTGCTTAAAATGACGAGATGATTGATTGCGATTAGCAATTTCAAAAATTATATACAGACAATTATAAATGCAATGCATTTATAGAAATAATAGGTTGATTTGACTCTACAGAAAGTATTACGTTCATTTTTTTATTCCATAATTTGACAATATTTGATACCACATAAGCGATTAGGCTAATTGCTGAAACTTAATTTAAAGGAGTATCCATTGTCACGTTTTGAAAGTACTTTTCCTAGATAATGAGCAGTCTTCACGTTTTGCAACGAAGGAAATTCAGAAAACTCCAAGAGTTGAGCAAGTTGCAAGCGGGAGGGGGGGTTGTACCGTCCAGTTTCTCTTTGGTAAAGATGTCTGGTATCGATACTACGGACCTTCTATTCCGACGAACGTTGTGCCTTTATCTTATGTCATGTAACGAGCAAAGACGATTATGAAAATAGCGCATGCGCGTTATGATCTGCCGCCCTCCTGCTCCCTTCCGATTATGTTTTTTGTTTACTTTTTATTATTAGAGTAGTTCTCAGAGAGACAGCACACTGGAGGTGTGTTGGTGGCGGCGTCCGCCGATTATATAGTTATGTTTGTTTTGAAAGTTATATTAAAAATTACATATATATTAAAATTTGTTCTCATCAATAAATTGAAATGATATAAATTAAAATTGCCATCAATTGCCTTGCCTCTACAGCTTCAGCAAGCAGAATCTATTTTTTCCAAAAAACTTTTTTCTTTTAATGCAGAGAGGTCATTTTCTGCTTTATTACGGAATTATTAGAAATTTACCTATTGCCGAATCATAATATGCATTTCAAAAATATCTTATTGGAATTCTAATTGATGATTGAGTAATTTCTTAGCAACGTCAATAGTTTCTTACTAATAAAAATGTCAAGTTTACGGTTCAAAAGCTCTTGAATGTATCTGTGGCAAGTAATAAAAAGAAGTGTACAATTAAAACTTGGAATTATAGTAAAATTAAAACGAATGTAAGAAGTGTAGCTTAGCAAAGTTTTAGTTATGAATAGAAAATAGTGGGAATATTTAGAGCCTGAAAGAAGTTACAACTAGCTGCATGAAAATTATTTGTTGGAGTGGGAATATTTTAGTTCCAGAGAAGATACATACATAGCGGTGCAGGTGAGCACTGGACTGTACTTGAAGATTAACAATCTTGGTATACTTAGCTATCACCAAGTGCCTCGTAATTTTGAGCTATAGTCGGTTGGCGAAGTCACACCTGAGCTGGAACCCATCTCTCCACATCAGTGGAAGGACACATATTAACATGGACACGTTTCTAACCCACGGAGCTCTAGCAACCCAAAGAGAGGGAATGTGGTCACCCGAATCATTGCCCGAGGCAAATGATGCTTCATTTTGCCTGCTTGATGAGCTTGTAAGAAGAGACAAAGTATGTTTCCTTATATTGTTTGTGAGAATTGATGCTGTAGAGATATCTGTTTTGGGATGATATCCACAATTTTTCTTATGATAAAGAATAAATCACCATCTGAACGGTATGCGGACCATTTCGAAACTATATGACAATGTCAAGCCTCATGATGTTCGCCAAATTCAAGGATCGGTAGAGAACTGATGTGGTTCCCAAACAGCTCAAACTTTGAAATTGAGATTTTTTTTCATTTACTGTAATTGAAGAAATAATTTGACACCAACAGCCAAATAGATGGAAGTTGTGGTGTCGAATTTATGCATCTGCTGTGTCTTTTACTTACCAAAGAAATTTTTTGTAGATGGTAGATCATATTCACGAGTTGCAAGGTTGAAAACTTAAAAGAAGCCAAGCAACCTGTTCTAACGGCTTACCTCAGAAAACAGCGATGCAACATATCTCTCATTCATCTACAGAAATGGAATCGTACAAGGGAGATTCCGTTTTGAACCCACTACCAAACTGCGTTCTCTATAGTTGATTCTCACAAAACATCGACTGCATTTTTTCAGATAAGCTAATCATTAGTTACTATTTATAATGAATTCTACAATACTTCGAATTAAAAGAAAATTTTAATAAAAAGTAAAAAACTTTGACTATGCAAAGTAAAAAATACTGCCATTTTTTAAACTCATTTAAGTGTAAAAGTTACTTGAAAGTTAAATGTTGCTTTATCTATGCATTGATTAATCATTGAACTAATTACTTAATTACCGTATATTCTCTACATGTGTGAGTGTTTTTCTTCTAAATTCTTTACTATTCTAAATCCTAGTAATACGAAAAGAAAAATCTTAGTCTCCTTTGTCACTCTTCAATTGGAAAAGTCCAATTAGACAAAAACTTACTTGAACTGGCTGAAGTGACTATCGTATTTTTCCCTCTTCTACTTTTTTTCCCTACACTTTTCCCCTTTTTTTCCCCGCTCTCCTTTTCTTTGCTAGTTATAGCCTAGTGGTAGACCTGGAAGGTACACCTGTTCTCCAGAGCAAGAAAAAGGAAAAGGAGTCTTAAAGCCGCCAACAGTTGCCAAAGAATCAAGTCTGGCTAAGTATCGGGTTGCTTTGTTAACAGGGAAAAAGTGAGAGAGTCTTGTGAGACACTGATGGGATGGCTCTGCACATAAAGAATTGGGAATCGAAGGGACTTCTGGAAAAGTGAAGCCATGTACAAATAATTCGAAAAGAGAGCTGGCAGCAGTGCAGTTTTTTTCCCCCACATGCCCTGAGGTTCAAATTTCACTTCAGGAAAATTTCCGTAATGAGAACAATGGAGTGAAAGCACGGGAAAAAAAATTTTGTCCTCATTTCAAATAATTTACTTTATAACTCTTCATTTCGCTTTAAATAAAAAAAAAATCTGAAATTGAATGAAATTTTTTTAAATTAATGTCAAGGCTCAGGATGAAATTTTTTTTCTGGTTTCTGCAATAAAAATAGTAAATTTGGTACTGTTTTATAATTCTTATAATTTTCAAATTAAATCTTAAGTGCTGTGTTTTATTAAGCTTATTTATTTTAAAATGTATCGATACTAAGGGGAAAATAATAACCTATAATGAAAATATATATTTTCTTTGCGTTATTTACTCTTCATCGGCCGTGGTCTATATTAATATCTCGACTATAAAGATATCCAAAAAATGATATACATTTATTTAAATCGAGAAATTGTAGCAAGTTCCATACTAAGTTTAGTTAAAAACCTTTAAGCAAGCTAACATTATTTATATCAAATAATTAGAAATTTTCGTTGATATTTTTGTCATTATTTTCAATATTCCTAGAGGAGTCGAGCTAATAGCTGACTGGTTACAGACTTCTTTAAACTTCATCTGAACAGTTCGTTGGTTCAATTCCTCTCTCAGACATATGCATGTGTATTTCAAAATCTATTTAAAATTATGGTTTATGGTCGAATCCAATGTGCAAAAAGTGGTTGAAGACTGGAAATAAACTCAAATTGGAAGAAAAAAATGTTAATCTATTATGATTTATTACAAAAACAAATTTTCGCGTTTTCATCACGTCATTTTCAATTGGTAAATATTTTTATATAGTTATTATAAAATATACTTCAAAGTAAAAAGGGGGTTAACATTAACTATTAGTTGAAACCTTACTCTTAACTAACTTCAAGATCTTTTATTATCCATAGATTATAAATTACTGCACTTCTACACTCATAATAAGACTCAAAACTTGATAAAATAGAAACATTTAATACAATTTTTCACTATAACTCAGAGTCACTTTTATTAATGGACTCCTATGATTTAGAAAGTTATGTTTGAATGAAGTTAATTGGAATTTCTTTAATTTATCTTCATTACATATTTCTGAACATTTTTATGTCCTCCTAATAAATTTTTCTTGGATGCTTCGTTTCATGGTTTTCATCATTTTTTTAAAAATAATTTTTTTTAAGTTCAAGTTCATTATAATTGAAACATAAGATTTATTTCTTTGAAGACCAATGGAAGGTAATCTTATACACAATAATACACTAGTATACAAGTTTTTTGTCATAACTCTAAGCGAAATCATCGAAGAGACAAAAAATTCAGAAATGAGAGACAGTATTTTGTATGCAAACGATGAAATAACTACAGTTACGCAAAAATGAGTGCAATGTACACGGTGTGGAATCAAACAAGAGGGCTTTATTGAACTCATGGTATTGTTACTCATGATTTTCAGTCTAAGAGCAAGAAAAACAAGTAGACATTTCTCGGTTTGGGATATGACCTCCCTTTACTGTAATGGTTGTTTTCCGCTATCTCTCTGTGTTCAGCACCAGATTGCCCAATTGTTCTTGAGGTAAGGGCGACCCTTTTTTAATCTACATCTGTTTCAGTTGTTGAGTTCTTCTTGGGCTGAAAAATCATCCTGCAAGACATCGCCCCAAAGCACCCCACATATGTTCCATGACATTTAAATCAGAAAACTATGCTGGCCAATCCATTCGAGTGATGTCTTCCCTTTTTCAGTAGCTGTTGAATAGCAGCAATCTGGTGTGGCTGTCCATTGTTATCCATAAAAACTAAATCTGCTCCAATAGTACCTTAAAAAAGTCCCAAATGGAAAATAAATCCCTTCCTTAGAACAGCGATCGCTGGTAATCTCTGTTGAAAACGTGTAGCTCAATTAGCCGGTTCAACACGATGCACCCCCCCCGGTAACAACTCCAGATCACCATAACATCTCTTCCGTTATGTTTCTGGAATGAAATCATGTACCGACATCTCTGGCGTCGAGAATCCCTTGTGGCACTGAAACTACTCTCATCTGTAAAGAGGACACGACTTCTGATAGCCGACTCTCAAAGTGATGCTACAAGGTGGTAACTTTAAGAAAGCATTTTGGCATGCTTATCCGCGACACGTGTCACCTTGTTGCTGTATTCAACTCAAGAATGGTACTTGCTTTTTGCTTGCAGGACCATCTTTCGGTTATTTACTTGCAATTATTTTTTTTTTCGAGATGGCCACTACTAACCTTTCTAAAAGATATACCTATTGTTTGGAAGGCTTTCAAAGCACAAAATGACATTTTTGTTGATTCTGTGAACTTTTCAGTTATATTGTTACATTACATCCCTTCTCTAGCTTTCCTATCATTTTTCGATATGTGAAGTCCAGGTGATTTCTTCTAGCCATATTTGACGAAAGAACTCACCTAAACT